>JAAKBH010000184.1:20000-165000 GCA_019776075.1 Amaranthus palmeri
CCTCAGACTGACGAGGGAAGCCCGATGAACATATCTTGCGTGACACGGTCGTGACCATATCCCCTTTTAGTCTCCCCCAAATGATCTTTCCCCTGCACTCTATCTTCTTCTCTATAATCTTCTTCTTCATCCTAATGACCAGCACCATAAGTCTGTGTTGGGTAGGCATCTCTGTACCCAAAACTACTTTACAATCTAAGCATGAAGCTCAATCACCTTTGTGCACTAGGAAATAATCAACTTGGGTGGCATAATCGTCGTTCTTATATGTAATCAAGTGCTCTTCTCTCTTCCTAAAGAAAGAATTTTCTGTAACCAAATCTTTGGCTGATGCAAAATCTAGCAAATTCTCCCCGCTGTCATTCCTTGCCCCCAAACCAAACCCCCTCATGCACCGAGTTATAGACGTCCGACCGCGACTCTGCCAATATGCCCGTTAAGTCTCCTCCTAGGAAAACTCTTTCATCTTCTGGGATAGTTCTCAAAAGGTCACCTAGGTTATCCCAAAACTTGCGTTTTATCTCTTCGTCTAGCCCAACTTGTGGCCCATAAGCACTTACAATCGATACGACCTCTTCCCCCACTACTATCCTAACTAACATCATCCTGTCGTTATACCTCCTTACTTCAACCAATTGCTTTAAGATAGCATTAGACACTAAGATGCCAACCCCGCTTTGTCTGCCGTCCAAACCTGCATATCTTTAGCATTTTGTCCCTTCCACCTAGTCTTCTGAACACATGCTATATGAATTCTGTATTTACAAAACTTAACAAAATCAATAGAAATCGACAAAATCAACCAAATACAAAAACAAAAACTAAACTAATAGAAATTGACCAAAACAAAATCAACAAGAAGAAATCAGCAAAAATAAAATCAACAAAAAAAATCAGCAGAAATCGACCTTCTGAATATGAGAGAACATACCTTAATCGACCTTCAGAAATAGACCTTCAAAAAAAGAAAGAAGAGGATTAGAATTTAGAATATGAGAGAACAAAAAAAATCATTAGAAATCGAACTTCAGAAATCGACCTTCAAAAAAAATCAGCAAAATACATAAATCAATTAGAGAACATACTTTAAACTTTGAAGAAGAGGATTAGAATTTAGAGGATGAATTGGAAACGGCTCATGAATATTTGAAAGTGAGAGACTCAGAATATGAGATGAATGGAAAACCCTAAAAGAAAGAAGAAGAGAGAGAGAGACAGAGATGAGAGAACGGCGCGCCTGGGTCTGGGATGAATGGATGATTGTTTTGAAAGTAAACCCTATAAAAAATTGAGTATATATATAAAAAGAGTTAACCGGGTAATTAGCGGGTACCCAGATCAATTTATATCGGCCCATGACCCGACCCACAATTTTCAATTGTTTTACTTTTTGACCCGCCATTTATGAGGCGGGTCGGCGGGTCGGGTCGGGCGGGTCGGGTAATTTTGAACACCCCTAATGTTCACTATGTAACACCCCGGCCCAACGGACCACCGGTGACTACTCATGGAGACTATAGACTAGCCCCACAAACCAACAAAAGTCTTTCCAGCGCACTTTGGCCTCACTCATGCGCACCCAGGAAAACTTCCCAGGAGGTCACCCATCCTAAGATTACTCCCCACCAAGCACGCTTAACTGTGGAGTTCTTAGCAAACGAGCTCCCTAGAAAAGAAGATGCACCTTGTTGATATGAGTAGTCTATCAATCTCTTTTCAAGCTAAATCTGGAGTATCACACACTATCCCTTTTGTAAATGGTGATATCAGATTCGAAAAAGCCATTGTGAACTTAGGTGCTTCAATTAATATCATTCCACATCTATAGTATGAATTCTTTAGATTAGGCAACTTAGTTGAAATTTATCTTTTAAGTCTTAGATTTGTTCAATTTGATATTTTATGTCTTAAATTTGATAATAAAAATAAAAAAAAAAAACTGAAAAAAAAGTTATCTTATGGACTATTTAACCCATATATAAGTGGTAACACCCATGTAAACAGTTGCATACAATTTTCTGTATTTGTGAAGACTAATTAAGTACTTTTATTGTATAGTCCAACATAGAGTCCATTGTTTATATGAGCCTATACCAAGAGAAATTTACAATGTAGGAAGTATTTCATACTTGCTCAAATTTTCATTTGAGAGGTTCTCACTATTAAATAGAGTTAATTAAATCAAATAAACTATGCAAGGAGCGTTTCGTACTTAAAATTCTCATATTAGTTATTTTATGTTTAACACGTCATTTTAGATATTAATGTTGACACTTTAAATACTGAAAAAATCATTTTCAAATTTAGCCTAGTTGTACGTATCTATTTCACATTGACATGGTTCATACAAAAATTGCTCTAATACGTAGTAGCTAAGATTAGACATTTACGCAACATTTAAATTTAAAGAAAAGAAGAAAGGAAAAGTTGGATTTTCGTCTTTGGAGAAGGCAAGGAAACAATAATTTGTACAAAATAAAGGTTAAGAATAAAAACATGTCAATACTACGTTCCTTATACTGTCTTCTCTTCTTTTCCATCCTAGTTACTCCCTTTACACCTCTATCCCTAGTGTTTGTTGAAATTTAACATTGTTTATAAATTACTTGTGATTTTTATTTTAAATCTGATATATAAATTAAACACAAATTGTTTTATGAAGCAATCTCAATATAAGACACGCCTGAATTTAGAGGTGTTCAAAACAAACCCGATGATTCGATAGATAATCGATTTTATAACCGAACCCGATTTGATCCGACATAAAAATGGATCTACAATTATATAAAAACCAATGTGAACACAAAATCTGATTTTGAACCAACCCCAAACACCTAACCCGAAATCAACCCGATGACTCGAACGAACACCTCTATGCCTGATACAAATCAAATAGCTCTCCTGACATATTATCTTGTTTTGAGGTTGTCTCATCAAGAGACAAACTCACAAGTATTTATAAATTAAGACATAGTCAAGTAGAATCATATTTAACTCGTTTAAATTGAAGTTTTTTAATAAATTTTATAATTTTCAATCATTCACAATTAGAAATATTGAAAATTAAATTAGTGCATTGATAATCGTACAAGTTCAAATGGTAGTAATGAAGTAATACCGTCAATTTGGGCTGGCCCAATTCACGCGTGCAACAATCTGGGAATTTTTTTCATTTTCTGAGCCTTTTGTCAATTTTGATCTTATAGGTATCAATGTTGACCTTAAAGGTATCAATTTTAATTTTCAAAAATGATACATTTACGGTTCGTTTGCTAGGTGGTATTAAATGGTGGTAATGAAAATAATTTATAGTGTAAAATTTCATCAAAACTTCTATATCAGTCTCATGGTAATGAAACTTTGATAACAAAAAAGGTTTTTTTTTTATAAATTTTCATTACCACCTAATACATCTCCCAATGGAAATGCATTGGTATGAACTTTATAAAGAAAATGAAGTTTATATAGATTTTTCAAGCAAAATTGCACTAGTTTTTCATTCTCATTACCATCATTTATTACCACCTACCAAACAGGTCGTTAAAGTCAAAATCGATAAATGCTCAGAAAATTTAAATGTTACTCCCTTCGTTCTTATATGTGTGTGTCCTATTTGAAGATTTCACACATATTAGAGCTGTTCATGGGCGGGCTTGGGCGGGTAGCGGACCGGATAGCACCTAAAATTTCTACTCACGGGCTCAAGTATTCAAAAGCCCGCCCGTATTCGCGGGCATATTTTTTTGTCGCTACCCGCTCATTTTTAAAGCGGGCGGGACACCCGCGGGTAGGCGGGTGTTTTTATATAAAAATTTAAAACATAAATCATATTATCAAGTTAAGTTTTTATAAGAACAAAAAAAATATAATGCATTATCTAAAATGATTTAGGATCAAATGAGAAGGGGTCTTAAAATGAGAAGGGTAAGAAGCAATTTCAGCCGTTTAGATGAAAGATCAATGGTCAGGATGAGTTTACATCCTTGCACGCGGTTTATGATGCTTTTACCCGGTTTTTTTTTGCATTTTATGTTATGATTTAAGGTTACTATGTTTTTAGAAAAAGTAACTATGTTATGAATAAGGGTTACTATGATTATGTATAGTTACTGTGTGCTCTCAATCTTAACAGAACATCGTAACTTTTAAAAATAAACATAGTAACCTTTAATCATAACATAGTATCATTTTCTAAAAACATAGTAACCTTAAATCATAACATAAAATGGAGAAAAAATCGACGAGAAAGATGATTTTCACCCGTTAGATTTTCATAAGATCAATGGCTATAAATCCTTCTCATCCTTCTCATTTTGAGACCCTTTCTCAATGGATCCCTCCCCATCTAAAATACTCTAAATATATATAAAGTCTCAAAATAGTCAAATTACATGAATATTGAATCACAAAATCTCACAAGAGACGGTCTATAGGATAGACCACAAAATTAGGCCAGCCCATTTCCCTTAAGTGATTTTTTTTATTATAATATTATATTATGTTATAATCCTAAATGTAAGGTATTAGAACCTCGAATATACTATTATATAACCCAAAATATAAGTTATTATAACCCCAAATAATTTATTATAACCCCAAATATACTATGTTAAATTTTGGGCTGGGCTTCATGGATTCCGTCTATAGAATAGACCGTCTTCCATGAGACTTACTGATATTGAATATAGACGGTGGAGTTGGCTACTTGTTCGAACTTTGATAGTCGATTGCTTGAGTGCTTTGAGGGTTAAAAATATTAAAGTCTAAAATAAGTAAAACTTAAGGCTAGTAGAAAAGTAATAAACTAAAGTTGAGTATGGGTTACGTAGTAGTATAGTTTAATATTTAATAAAATTAATTATTTAATAAATAATATATTAAACTAAGCGGGCGGGCGGGTACACCCGCGGGTAATTTTTTGGTGTCGCCACCCGCCCGTTTATCTTGGCGGGCGGGTATTACCCGTCCAAACTTTAAATTTTTTTGAAAAACGTTGTCCATGCCCGCCTGTTTTTCGAGCCGGATTGGGCGGGCCTGGCAGGTAGCCTGCCCATGAACAACTCTAACACATATTAAGATAGTGGGAATCTTTGTTGATTGTGAATTTATGATTGTATTGGTATTATGAGAGAAAATATAAATTAATTATTATAAATGAGATATTAGAAGAGAAAGGGGGTGAAAAAAGGGTATTAAAACTTTCTATTTTAGGAAATGAGACAAACATATGAAACTACCCGTTATAGTAATGTGGACAATTATAAAAGAACGAAGGGAGTATTACACAAGCAAATTGGGCCGCAGTCCAAATTTACGGTCTCATAATGAGACTGTCTCATTCAAGATTTTGTGAACACTCATAGCTTAGTTTTGCGTGTTTATTCTACAATATAATAGCTCAAGAAATTCCAAAATTTTACTGATAATTAAACACAAAATATAATCTATATTCAATTTCGGCAAATTCAATTTTAATCCACACTATTTCAATGTACGACATCCATAAAAGATATAAAAATATTTTTCTCACAATTGCATACAATTATTGGAAAATGTTTAGGTTGATACACATTATAATAGTTTAAATTAATCCATGCAAAAACTTTTGCCAGATTATTTATTTTCAAATTTCATGCATACTTGATCTGCATTTTAAATTAAAATGCGCATTTAATATTGACAAATGCACCAGAGCAGAAAAGTAATTTTATAAAGCGCAAGTTGCCAATAACCAATTGAAGAAAGGTACAAAACTATATATGATGCTCTTAAGTACTCATTAGAAAAGGCGTACTTCTAATCAGTAATTACTAACTACATCAAGAAGTATCTTGTATGAACAAATTAAACATCTACATCTACAGAACTACTAATCTACATGACTAAACTTCAAATTCTGGAAAAACAAGGTGCAGAATTTGGTTATATCTAGACAGCCTACAAGAGGTATCAGAAAATCTTCAACATTCCTATATATATATATATATATATATATATATATATATATATATATATATATATATATATATGGCAGATAAACGTTACGGTAATATCATTCTCGAAACTGGGCTGGCTTTATGTAAAACCTACCGGAAATCTCATGCTGAAAACAGACGTTTTACATATTTAAACTTGAACCTGTATGAGTATAACAGACTTCAAAACGTGACAAGTCAATTTGCTCATAGATTATAGTTTCAATCACCTGAGCAACTCAATAAATTGTTGATTCAACCACCAGTGCAAACAAAAGTCGTTAACTAGCGTTTGATGGAGCTTCAGTCTCTGAAACAACATCATAATTTCCAGTAGCCTCATTGTATTTGTACCTGTTGCACGCAAAATATGTCATCATGAATAAAGAATCCAAAGGTTTGGAAAGCTCTATCCTAATATGTAACATCTTGGCCCCATAGGACCACTGGTGACTACCCATTGAGTATGTAGACTATCCCCAAATACCAACATTAAGTCTTGTCAGTATACTTTGGCCTCACTCATGCGCATCTAACATAACTTCTTAGGTCACCTGTCCTAAGATATGTGTAGTCTATCAATCCTTTTCAAAGTTCAATCAGGGTATCACATAATACTCCCTCCGACACAAGATGCAGAAATCTGGCAAACAAATTTGTGGCAATGATATCACATGTTTTACCCAATGAACCATGCACACTTGCATGCTGCTCCTTCCATCTAAACTGGGATATAATGACCATGAACTAAGCTTTCTCTATGGCCTTAAGGACGAAAATTTACCATCTATGGTATCTGCCTAAATAAAATGCTCTGTAAACAACTCTACCAGTTACTTCTCCAGCCCTAATGTCATATCCCTTCCCCAAACAAAAAAAGAAATCATCCTTCCACTAACTTGGAAGTTGAACCATAACCATAAAGACCTCTCCTCACTGATAAAATGGAGGTGTTTGGTTTGGCGGAAAACATGTTCCTTGGAAAACAACTTTACAGTGGAAAATGTAAATGCTAATTAGTTTCCTTTGGTTTGGTTTGATGGAAATATGTTAAATGAAGATTTAGGGGTAGATGAGTGGAGAAAACTTGGTTTCCAACTATATATAGAGGAAATGTTCGTCAACAATGGAAAAAACTTTCCTTCCAAGTTTTCCATTTTAAACTCCTAGTCAAACCAAACAAGGGGAAGCGGGGAAAATAGTCTTTTAGGAAAACATTTTTCTCCAAACCGAACAACCCACAAAGATCTTTCATAAAAAAGCATCTTGACTAACAAAGTACAAGGCTAGAAGCAAAAACTCCCAGAAAAACGTAAGAGCGAGTGGGACAGGCGTAGAGCTTACCATTGCCCTGATGACGCACAGCAAAACAATGTTGTTGAGGGATCATAATAATATCCTAAATTGCTGCTGTAATAGTAACTGCAAAAAAGAGATGCATATTATCACATGACGAATACTCGAATAGTATAGATACAACAAATTAGCAAAGCCTCATGGACAGGTAGAAAAGGTTGCAAACAGAGCAGGAATGGGCTCAAAAAAGACAGCCAACTCAAGCTTACATAATAATTTACCAAATAAACCAAGTACATCAATAATAATTAATTAACAAAGAACGTCTCAAACTTGGTTAAGAATTTCTAATAACTAAGATGTCTGATTTTTCTATGTAGTCATTTCTCAGATAACTTTCACTAGTTCAGCAACATCCAAAGCCAAATGGTGAACATAAGCACAACTAAGAACTTCATAGAAATAAGAATCAAAGACAATTAAGTATACATGATATTGTAACAACATTTGTGAAAAATGAATAAATTACTCCGCTTGATACTATAGATAATACAGCTCATATGAACACTCGTACTTGGCAGTAAGGCTTATTTAAAAAGGTGCACAACAATAATCCACAGTATTAAGTTGAGAGAATGTACCCAGATGCTTCATCATATACATAGTCACTTTGCCCAGCCCAAGAACCTAAGCAAGTAATAAGAATAGGAGGGAATAAGAAATACAACACGAACAACACCTATAAACTTCTTAAAGATAAGGAATCAAGCAAGCATTAAGTCAATGACATACTTTCTGAATCCTGTCTTCCGTTTTCCACAGCCAACTGGCTACTTGTGCTTGCAGTAGAAATAGAGGTCCCATTATTCTGCTCAGATTTTGCAATTACATCTTGATCTTCATCAGCAAACATGTCCATTGCATCATCATCATCATTTCCAGATACAACATTATTTCTTGCTCGAGCAAGAGCCTCATATCCTTCTGAAGTGGGAAAAACAGAAATGATCACACGACTCTACAAATAAATAAAACAATAGCACACAGATAAAAGAACTCCGGAGAAGGGAAAACTTCCTATATAAAGTACATATAACATTGCAAATATGGAGCAATTTGTCTCAACATAATTTTCCATTAACTTGGCGTTCTCCTCAAAAGATGTATAAGATCATGTTTACTTTTAGCAATACACATGGATATCCTGAGCTACATACAAAACATAAAGAAATAAAAGCTACTAATGAATGAATGTAATTCATTCACATTCTGCAAAAGCTAAACAATACTAACCTGCCTCACGTTCAAATACCTCTCGCTCTTCATGATATACATCTGTCACGAGTTAAAACACATGAGATCTATGCCAAGAACTAATGTACTTGGAAAAGTACAAAGTCAAAAAAAATAGTCAACATCAAAAGCAAACATTCTAAGATAGAACAATAGAAGTGCTCAACTATAATCGCCATTATCCATCAGCCTCATGGCATCTTCCGTAAGCTGGTCAAAAACACTCTTTGTTTCTATTGACATCTTCACTTTCTTATCGTTTGAGCCTTTCAATCTCTTCAGTGCTTGCAACACCTGCATGACAAAAAACATCACACGTTTCAATGCTCTAACAAGGACAAAAACCTCCATATCAACAAAACTTGACAACGTGACTGCCACACTAGCTAAGCGAAAGACCTAACTCGTAACTTACAAGAGGAGAAACAAGAAGAATAAAGAAACATAAGGGACAATTGTCTTGAATAGAATCTGTTCCGTAAACATAAGGAGAAACAAGTAGCTGGTTTTAAGTTCTGTTTTGGTGGTTATGTTTGTTATTGTGTTATGCCAGATTTCTTGTATTAAGGAGTGCAAGTAAAGGCTATATATAGGCCAGCTTGTATAAGAAGGATTATGAAAAACGAGTTTGGGCAGACTCGAATTGCCTCAGTCAGACAGTAGCGGCATTGGAGGGCATGTCGAAGAAACACGAGGCGACTGATAGAATTCTTGCCCAGCTTCTAGAAGGGCAAATGAGATTGTTGGAGAAAGAAGGAAAAAGATGATATGGCCATGGCACAGTGTCGAGAAACAGAGGGTAGTGATAGAATTCTTGCTCAACTTCTTGAGGGGCATATGAGATTGTTGGAGAAGGAAGAAACAAGATTGTACGGTCATGTTAGGCGTCAAGAATTCAGTCGTGACCAAAGAGAGCGAAGGGAACCAAACTTGAAAATCAAGAAAAGGAAACAATGGAGAAAATGAGAAGTTTAGAAGGTTGGACTTACCTATGTTCAATTGAGAGGACCCGAATGGTTGGTTGATGGAGGCCAAAAAGTACTTCACATTTTTACCAATTCAATGAAGAAGAAAAAATAGAAGTGGCAATGGTTTGCTTGGAAAATGAAGCCTTGCTTTGGTATCAATGGAAAGAGCTACAAAACCCAATAAATGATTGGCAAGATTTTAAGTCCTTGATACTTAGATATTTCAGACCATCGGATGGAGGGAAAGGAACCTCCGTGAACAGTGTTTGTCCGTGGAGCAAGGTGGAACAGTGGCTGATTATAGGCCGGAGTTTGTGGGAGGAGTAACTGATACAAATGTGGGTGTATCAAATAAAGAAAACCAAACAAGCCAAGGAAGTCAACCTTTGATACAAATGATCTCAAAAACATAAAAAGCGCAACAACTCAAATATGGTGAACAACTGACCATGCGTGTTTGAGGGCCCCAAGGGAATTTTTGGAATCCTTACACATGGGACTTGCCTTGATGGTCCAATAGCACTTCTAACCATCATGGGAAGACCATTACAAACAAGACTCAAGGTCCCCTAGCCAATTGAAGAAGCTAAAAGAACAAACAAACGCACATGTGAAAACCTTGTGACCAGCCTACCTTGTAGACATCACCCAGAGCAAGCCTGAGCATATTTTGGGACACCAAGGGTAGATTTGAATCTCCACACTTGGAACTTACTATCAAGACCAAATAAGTTCAATAAACATCATGGGAAAATCTCGAGAAATGGTGCTGAAGGTCGCTTGTTTGGCAGATTTTCTGATTTTAATATTAGTGTGTAATTTTCTGTTTTTGCTCATTTAAAACGTGCACATGTGTCACGTGAGTGGTTTTAAAACATGTCCCTCATATTGTGTAATAAGCCTATATATAGGCATAGGCTCCCTTGTAATAGACAGTTCATAATTCACATTTGATCATTAATACAAGAAATATTACAGAAAATATTTTGTTATCTTTTTGAAGTTTTGTGTGTGCAAACGTCATCAAGATTGTGGAGTTTAAGGAGTTGTGGAACAATCCTTAATCTCTAGAATCTCACACAAACCAAGGGGAGGAAACCTTGGGTTGTGTATAGGCTGAGACGATTGGGAGAAGGAACCAAGATCCTCAGTCATATCCATCCACAACAATCAACCAAGTAGAATCTTGGGTTGTTTGTGAACAGCAGGGGCTATTTTGGCCATTCCCTAGAGTTTTGCATCGTGTTTTCAAGCCATTGAATGGTTCCATGTTCATCTATGCAATCTAGAGAATCTATCTTGCCTAAGATTCGCATCAGTAACCCATCTCGAGAGGGCACCAAAAGCCATTCTTATAAGGGCTTTAGCCTACTACTCTTGAGGAAACAATAGATTGGGCGGAGATGATTGACAGGAAGTTGAGAACGACGACGTGGATGGGCCGGAAGTAAAGTGGAAATGGCGATGGTGGCCGACGGTTTGGAGGGAGTAGTGGTGGTGGACGATATCAACCAAATTCAGCCTCAAAACAGAAAAGCCCCAATTTCGCAAACTCTAATTTAGTGAATAGCCCCAATTTTGCAAACCATAATTCACAAAATTCCCAACCCCAATTCCAACCAAGTCTCAGGTGGACTGGTTCAGGGCAGCCGACAGAGAGAGGGGCTTGGCGTGCGTGGCAAGGCGGCGAGACTGATGGTGACCGGAATGAGCAGTATTAACCCCTAGCGAAATGTGTGAGAGAAGGGAAAGGGACTGTGCTTTCAATGTGATGGAAAATGGGAAAAGTGTGATTTATAGGGACAGAGATGGAGGATGAAGAACCAGACATGGAAGAGGAGAAATTCATAAGGAAGAGGAAGAGGAAAGACACAAAGTCAAAAAAAAAAAAAAAAAAAAAAGCGGATACTTGTTGCAGAGCGATGGAAGTGTTCTGGACAATCGAGGAAGAAGGGTGGAATGGCAAGTATGGATAGCCTCCTATGTTGCGGATCCGGTGGTGGTCCAGGGCAGGCCAAGAGTGGTGGTGGAGGAATCCGCGGTGACGATGGACAGCCCAAGAAGTGGACAATTGGGGTACATCGGGACGAATTCTGTTTCAACATATTCCCACACCTAGCAACCCAATGACTCCGTTCCAAAATCCAGAAGCAGTATATACAAGTAAAAGTGGTGACAAAGAACACTTGGCTATTTGGGCTCAATGGGTGGAAACAGCAGCAACCGAAGCAACTTGGGAGGACTATGCAAAGATGTTGAAGGCATACCCCAATGCTCACCTTGAGGACAAGGTGAAATCTTTGGCGTCACACCAGCTATGTGAGAGACCCAACCCATTACTTAAAAGAGGAGAAACAAGAAGAATAAAGAAACATAAGGGACATTTATCTTGAATAGTTTCTGTTATGAGTAGTTAGTTTTATGTTTTGTTTTGGTGGTTATGTTTGTTATTTTGTTATGCCAATAGTCTTGTATCAAGGAGGGCAAGCAACGGCTATATATAGTCCAGCTTGTATTATTGTAAGGGCATTGAATAAGAAGGATTAAGAAAAGGGAGTTTGGGCAGACTCGAATTGCCTCAGTCAGACAGTAGCGTTCTGTCTATTGCTTTCTGTCTTACTTTTACATTCAGATCTTGGGTAATCTTGAATCTGAATTTCAGTCTATTACAGTGACTTTTTAATATTGATACAATACAAAACAGGGACGGAACAAATGGCAAGAGGCATCGAATATAAAAGCCTCAACTTTTAGCAGTCAAGAATAGGGAGACTGCTAAAATAAATAGACAATGGAAATCATAGTCATAGATTGTTATAAGTACAGGTATTATTTCCAGAATTACTAGTAATAATAACTATAGATAACAACAAAAGGAAAACGTAAGTGAAGTACTAGAAGAACAGTAAAGATGAAAACACAAATCTACTACAGAATAGAACAGGAATGACAACAGATATTCACAAACAAACCGATAGAACACATCAGCAAAGTGATGTAAGGGAACATAGAACACAATAACACTCAAAGGCTGACAGGTAGATGAGAATCAAGGATCATGAATCTGAACTTAAAAAAGAAAAATTAACCACCCTGAAGTTGGATCTGGTAAGATAATCAAGATATTCAGCATCTTAATAGCTGATTTTCTACATATCATGAGAACTGGGAATCACCCATAAGACATACTCCTGCTATATGCATTAGCTTTGACCAAGAATTTAAGATTCAAAGCTTCATACACTTCAACTAGATTTTCATCCATTTTTACATTCCATAATGGATGAAAGCCGAACCAAGATAGAGAAAGAAAAAACGCACTCCATATCAATGTGACTATTTATAGTGAAACTATGACTGAACAAACTCAGGACTAACCTCTTCAGTATGCTTTTATTAATTCTAAAAGAAGAAAGATCTCTAATTAAACAAGTTGACACATATGATAGTAAAAAATAAAGCACATAATAGCAGTGAGAGGGACAAAGCATGATTACCGTTTCGCCGGGCTCAAGAGCATTGGCTATGCGACGCTTTATTTTTCCTATATCATCAGAGGACAGGTCCTTCTCTTCATCATCATTTTTGGAAATAGTGGAGACTTTATTAGCAAGACTTGGATCCACTTCAACACTATCTAGCCACGCATCCTGGACATAGTTGCACAGACCATGATGAAAATCTGCATTCACTTTAAACTAAATGTTAAATGTAAGTTGCACACCTTATCTTCCTTTTCAGGTACATACTCCACAAAGTTCCCTGCATCATCAAAATAACCTTCTTCTCTTTCTCTTGTCAAATTAAACGGCTCAATTTGGATACCATCATCAACAAAAGTTCCATTCTCCTGCCAAAAGTTTATGACCAAGATAAGGAAACATTATCCTATTCTTTAAACATTGCACAACAATAGAGTAATTGGGCCCAACTAAATGAAAAACTCACCAAATTAATGAAAGTAGAACGTAAGAAAATACGGAATACATTGTGAACAGTCTAACAATATATTCACATGCATAGATCAGTCCTAAATCACATGGATTAGAGATTCAGACACGATGAAAAAAATCAACATGACTAGTCCAATACTATAGTAGCAATCACCGAAAGCATCAAAAGACATTATGCAAAGATGCATAACAAATGTTCCACTGTGTTAAAGTAAGGAAGTTTTACGAATGCAGATCCTATGGTATTTCAACTATTACAAAGTAAAACATATGCAACCACAGGCAATCAAAAAATAGTCAAAGCTTGCATAGTAACCACAACTTCCATTGTCCAAGTCGATAGCATCAGGCCTAAGATAACATCTAGTAACACATAAGATTTTTCAAGGTATATCCTAAAATGGTGTTGGTTTTTCACAAAATGGACTATTTTTGGCCAATTACCGAGGGCAAGGGCCAAGGAATGAAGAGCTCCAAAATATTAAACCTAAGCGGACAAGCCCCAATGACAACAAGTTGTGAAGATCTTTCACCTAACTCCAAGTATCGACTGCAGCAAAAAGGAAGGGTTTGCAAATTGGTAACCGGAAAACCGCAAAGTATGCAGAATTTTAGGACATCAACGTTATACCAGCAAAAAGGAGAATTGGCAAGACAACACAATAATACCCCTTACCCACCCTTTATCAACAACTGAAAAGTACAAACTGAATGAAATTGGAGCTAACATGTTGAAGGATTTATGGAATCTCAAAAGCACCTTCAAATCCTTTAGGAATAATATGCAACTCACAAGTCACAACTTTACTTGTTGAGACTCTTCATTTTTCTCGTAATTATCAGTGTTGGAAATTTCATACTTATGAATTATGACATGGGCTTGACAAGGACAGTTGCACACATTATTTTATTTTGGGTAAAAATCAGGGAACTTCCCCACAAAATTGTTCAGTTCAATCCTTCTACATGTTGACATGGGTACATGATTCAAAGTAACAAAGTTTGAGTACACTAGTTAAATCACAATAACTAAAAGTTATGTCAAAAAAGGTTTTAGTTAATATCCTATAATAAATGTTCTATGCAGATATCAACAAGATTTTTAAGATCATGACTTTATTGTTTCTATTGATATTATAATACATATTGTAGCAATAGAAAATAGAAGATGAAGTTGCAACGTTTGACCACAAGATTCATCATAAGGCCAAATAAATATACTTTCTGTAAACAAGAATCATTTGCCCATTTCAACATTTCCATTGAAATGGTTCCCTTAGTCCAATACTCATCTAATTGAAGTAAATGACCTCCAAAAACCTTTATATGATAGTCAAACAAACACTCCAAAGTATATAGTCAAAACATTCCATTAGAAGCCCATACACCACTTGAAAAGACACACCATACTAGTAACTACAACCTTCTTACAAGAAATATAAACTAATGCACAAGCTATCTGATGGTCCAAAAACATTCAAACTTGGTTTGGAAATAATTTAAGAGGGAAACAAAGGGGTGGGTATAGGAGGGAAAGGGGCAAAGAACAAAAACGTATTTATTAAGGACATAAAATAGAGAAAATTGATAAAAATAACCATCTTTTGCTCGATCCGCTAAAAATAAATACAAATTTTTTTAAATAAACCTACCTATTCGGTATAATTGCGAAAAATAAATCCAAATATTGTTTATTCCTAATTGCTTGACTAACAAATAAGATTTAAAGATGACTATAAACAATAGGTTTGTTTATTTTAACAAATATACCTAATAGATGAATTCATTCAAAAATAAACAATAAGTTCGTCTATTTCACCGAATCAAATAAAGGTTGGTTTATAATTAAAAATTTCCCCTAAGAAATTTACCTAATAAAAAGAAATGGGATTCAAATGGATTTATAACATTATGGCAACAAAACTTTTTTTAAAGTCCTTTATTTCGAATAAAAAAAATCTTCCAAAGTTGAAAAGATTTGGAAGGAAAATCACACGGTCACATAAATCACTTATCTCCTTGTGAATTGCGAATCAAAATAAGCGAATTGTGGTCGATTTTGGGCTCTTTTAGGGTCAATTAGAGTGAATCGCGAATTCAAAAGGCAAATCATGTTACACTGGAAACTCACAAACCTTCGTCACCCCCCCCCCCCCTAGTTTCACAAAATGCAAGGCACACTGAGGCGCAAAGGCTCTTAAAGCTTAGGCACTAAGCGGAGGCCAAAGGTGTCAGCTTTTTGTAGGCAAGGCACAATTTCGCTAAAAAGCTTATTATTATTATTATTATTATTATTATTATTATTATTATTATTATTATTATTATTATTATTATATATATATATATATATATATATATATATATATATATATATATATATATATATATATATATATATATTAAACAACATGACATTCATATTATAATAGCAACAAGCTGAAAACATTCATTATCATAGCGGTGAATAACTACTTTAGCATATAACTATCATAATGAGAATATGAAATACCCAATTTAATTTCTTCTTCTTAACCAGCTTCATAACTCTCTTTTTTATGAAAAGAGGCGTTTCTCAAACTTCATATTCCAGTAAAAAAATCTTTTGACTATTATTTCCTTTTTCAAACAAACAAGCTTAACTTAGTTATTCAATATAACAAGGAGGTGTATTGTGTTCACAAAGGGCAAAACACATCGAGGCGCACTAAGATGCGCTAAAGCACAAGTAGTGGGTTTTGCCTCACCTCTTCATCTAGCCATTTCAGGCGAGCCTGAGCTTGAGGTGTGGTTGTCAAACCTAACGTCACCCTTTATTACTTGAACATATGCATTGTATATATTCTTGTAGGTGATGTATTACATGATTTCAAGAATTTTTATAAAGAGTATAAGCATGTAACTTGTAAGAGATTTGCCAAGTCACAACCACAACAATATGTATTCCTTCAAATCCCAATCTTTACCCACTTGTTAATTGTTATCCAAACAAAATATATTCCATTCTTTATAAATCCTTTTCCTTTATTTTTCTCCATCAAAAGACAGGATTAGTAATGGAAAAGCTTAGTGCAACAACTGCAATTTGGTTCTTGTATACTTCCACTCAATAAACCAATAAAGGCTTTCTAGTTAAATATTCATGTCTTATCCAAAATAGTCTCTTTAGAAGCACAGCATCATAATTGTTGTGCAATAGTGCAAACAATAATCTAAAACAATAAAACATCAAAATTGATGAAAGATGTGAATTTGCAAATAAATAACAAAATTTACAGCACCCATGAATAACAATTGTAACACTATAAAGGCTTTCTAATTAAATATTCATGTCTTATCCAAAATAGTCTCTTTAGAATAATAACAACATAATTGTTGTGCGATAGCGCAAGCGATAATCTAAAACAATAAAGAAAACAATAAGAAATTCAATGCAAACAATAAGAAAACACACCAAGAAATAGCGTGGTTCATATCGATGTGATAGCTATGCCCATGGGCACCGAGATCAAAAATTTTCATTATAAACTGCAAACATTACAAAGATGAATCAAGAATGCTCTCTAAAACGGCACACTTTTTCTCTTGTGTTTCTAGTAACCCTTAAGCTAATTTTGGGAGGGGTTTATAGTAAACCTCACTTAAGAAGATATTAGGGCAATTATTAATTAATACAAAATAACCGGCTAAAATGTGTGAAAACGTCCAAGCACGCAAAACCGCAGAAAGCGAAAAATCGTTGCTCAAATGCAGGTGCAGCGACTTGTCTCATAGTTTCTAACCCAATTTTGTGACGTCATTGAGGAAACTCATCGCTAACTCTCTAGAAACTCACATTAACCCCAGGCATGTTGCAACAACTCGCCGCCTTCTTCATCCCAGACCAGCCCCTGTTCCCGAAACTCACTATTCTATTATTATCTATCCCATGATGAAGACTCTAGTTCGAGTCATCAACAATAATACACACGAAAATCCCACCTTGAATTCTTCTCAGTTTGAGGTCCACATGAATTCTTCTTAGTTCATCATACAAAATAAAAATATAAATTTGATACATTTTGATCATCAAATAAGTAGATTACATAACCAAAAGCACAAATAAAAATTAAAATATATAGGAGAGGGAGAGATGAAAAGGAAACCTGATATTGGACTTCAGCAGAATTAATGCGAGACAACTCGACCTCACCATCCTCAGTAAAAAGTTGAGTAGTCATCTGGCTCCTACGTCTGGCTCGCTCTTTTGCAGCGATACGAGGATCCGAAAGATCAGCAGGAGCAGCCTCTTCATCCTTCTCCTTCGCTGCTACTGGCTCAATTGCTTCGCTTGCCTTCACCTTCTTACCTTTCGGAAATCTAACTCTCTTTTGCCTGTAGAAGTTGAAATCGAAATTCCGCCGATAACATCATTAGAAAATTGGATATAAAATTTGAAAACCTTAATTTACTTAGTTCATAATTTCTAAATAAATGAGTAACGAAATTTATTGCAACTGTGAGACAAAGAAAGAGAGAATAGTACGATTTTTTACTGGAATCGTCGTCTTCATCTAAGAAAGGACGCTTGCGAGAAGAAGATGAAGCTCCTTCCATGACGATTTTTAATTTGTTCTCGCAGTGTCGCAGTTTCACAGTTTTGGGGACAACTTTCTCTATAAAGTCATAAATCTTAGAAATACAAAAAAAATCAAAAAAATAATACTAAAATACTTACATTACGAGATTCTACACTTAATTCCGTGGTGAAAAGCCGGAGAAGACTGACAAACTCATGAAAAAAAAGAGAAGAAGGAGATGAAAAAAATACCTGTGGAGAATGGAGGCGCCGTGAATCGGTGAAGATGATGAATGAGGAACGGAGAACTGGGCAACCGTGAATTCGTGAAGATGATAGGGCAGCCGTTCCAGTAGCTAGTACTATAGAATGAGGAATAGAAGAACTTAAATGTTTTTTTACTTTTAGTTTATACTAGTGTGAAAACCCGTGCAATGCACGGTTTTTTTTAGTATCGATATATAAATACATATGATATTAAAAAAGTCAAGGATATTATGCAGTATAAAAACTCAATTTTAACAGTTATATGTATAAATAAACTCTGTAGTTTTATAAATCGTCATAAATATATTATGCAATATACTAAATTTTCTAATTTACTCAAAATATAAGGATGATTGTTAACCAAAGATAAATAAACTTCAAAGATGTGTATTTTAAAGACGTAGTCTAAAAAATAACCTAAAGGTTTTGAACCACCTCCTTGTATACAACATTATCAGTGTGACTACACACTTTACCATCTTTATCACATATGATGATTTAATTAAGACCTTTTCTGCTAGTCACTCTAGAAACTGCAACGTAAAATTGGCCATGACTGAACACAGGTTTAGGTAGGAATAAACCAACTTGAGATAGTAATTGTCCTTGACTCTTATTGATCGTCATTGCAAAACATAAAGATACAGGAAATTGTCTTCTTTGAAGAGCAACTGGGATTTTATAGATATCTGACGTTGTGAGTGTAATTTTTGGAATAAAAACCCTATAGCCAATGTTAGATCCAGATATAATAGTTGCTTGTATAACACAATCACCTAGATGATCAACCAATAAGCGTGTACCATTGCATAATCCAATTACCCCTATCTCTTGTTATTTCATCAAAATAATTCAAACTCATTTTTATTGCACCTAGGCCTTAATTTGAACAGTATAAAAGGTTGATTAGAATGCATTTATTCAATTAAAAAGATGCATATATATAGGGTTATGAAGGTTAAATGTTTTCTGATTTAAATATGGACAAAATTTTCTCTCAATTATTCAATTAAAAAGATGTTGTAATATTAATGCATTTTTCTCCAATCAACACATAATTAATGCATTTTTTGTATTCACCATATCTCTTATTCCCCAATTTTGGTTAGTTGATTTGTATGATCTATGAATTTGCCTCTAAAAAAGTTTGACCATTTTTGTATAGTATACTTACCATACGTTGAAAATATGAAATCTTTTATTTAGGCTATGATTTGTATGATCTATGAATTTGCCTCTAATAAATTGACCATTTTTGTATATTATACTTACCATATGTTGAAAATTAAAATTGCCTCTTAAAAAGTTTTACCATACGTTGCAATAATTAGCCTATGATTAATTTTTTTTTTAAATTAATTAAAATGCTATAAAAGTTGCCTCTTTTGAGAAAGATGAATTTAAAATTATACTTACCATACGTTGAAAATTAAAATTGCTTTTTAAAAAGTTTTACCATACGTTGCAATAATTAGCCTATGATTAATATTTTTTTAAAATTAAAATGCAATAAAGTTGCCTCTTTTGAAAAAGATGAATTTAAAATTATACTTACCATAAATTAAAATTGTCTCTTAAAAAGTTTTATCATACATTGCAATAATTAGCCTATGATTAATTATTTTTTTAAAAATTAAAATGCAATAAAGTTGGCTCTTTTGAGAATGCCATGTGTCATTATTCTCAATCCTTTTACTATGTTTTATGATTTTTTTTAAATTAAAATGCAATAAAGTTGCCTCTTTTGAAAAAGATAAATTTAAAATTATACTTATCATAAATTAAAATTGTCTCTTAAAAAGTTTTATCATACATTGCAATAATTAGCATATGATTAAATTTTTTTTTAAAATTAAAATGCAATAAATTTGGCTCTTTTGAGAATGCCATGTGTCATTATTCTCAATCCTTTTAGTATGTTTTATGATATGACCCATGGGCCATGGGCTTTCCGGAATATTCTACATTTCTACTAAATATCAGAAAATTTTAAGGCTTTTAGTACGGTTTTCGGGTTACGGGTTACGGTTTTCACCGGACTGGAATTTTAGTACGGTTTTCCGGTCCGGTCTGGTCTGAAAATTTAAAAACCAAGACCAGACCGGAAACCGTAATTTTTTAAAAAAAAAACGGACCAGAACATTTAGACCGTAGACCAGACCAAATACTCAAATTACGGTTTGGTCCGGTTTGGTTTACGGTTTAGACCAAACTATGTTCAGCCCTACTCTATCCTATAGCGACGTTTTTAGAGTACTAATTCAATTCAAATTTGGAAATTTCTATGCACCGACAATGAGGTCTTGGGTTTTTCACTTGATATTAAAATTTTAAAATATTTATGCGTTAATTTTGAGGTTTTGTTAAATTGTTCCACCGCAATCTTTTTGCACATGAAAACATTAATTAAAGTTTTAAAGCTATTGTACATCTACTTATACGATTTATATCATTTTAAATGTCATTGAATACAACATTTTTCCCCAAAATATAAATCTGAACTCTACTATCTTTGAATTTGGAGAAAAAATATAAATTGGATAAAAGATGATAGAGTTGGAATTTATGTTTTAGGGAAAAAGATTATAACTGATGGCATTTGAAATGGTGAATCGTATAAACAGGCGTACAATAGCTTCAAAGCTTTGAAATTAGCGTTTGCTAACGTTTTTGTGTGTAAAGAGGTCATGGTGGAACGATTATGTTAACCTTAGCGTTAGCGTGTGAATTTTTTAAAAGTTTTGGTTACCACGTGGAATACCCAAAATCTTAGGATTACCACTAGAAATTATTGCAATAAGTAAGGTAAAGTTTATTTTATTTTATAACATGGCATTATACTTTATCATATTTTCACTATATTGATGAATTGATTGAAAAAAAAAACAGTAAAATTTTATTCAATCAAATAAGGGAAAAATAAATAGCAACACCTCAATATATGTTAAAAAAATTTAACAGAAAACTAGAACAATGTAAATAAAATTAAAAATTATACAATTACTAAAAAGATCAGAAATTTCCACATGACATTCTTACAAATATTTGACATGTGGAATAATTATATTGATTTGTTGCTATATTTATTATTGCAACCAGTAGAGAAACTCGTGTAATACACGAAGTTATTAGTATAAAAGTATATATATAAATATAAATTTTAAATAGAGATGTAATTACATGCTATTAGTATAAAAGTGCTATAATATAAATTTCTTATAAAATAGATAAAATATTTTAGAATATATAGTGTTTTTATTAAAAAAAATAATGTTGTTAATAATTATTAATTAAAGCTCTCATATTTTTTAATGTAAATATAAAAAATCTTTTAAAGTTATCATAGTGACTATTTTGAATCTTTCCCTAAATATAATTTTCTTGAAAAATATTTCCCACTTTATGTTAGTTTCAAAAATAATTCCCACAATACTGTCCACGTAGGACAGTCAGGGAAAGATTTTTTTTTCCTTTTTTTTCGCAAACCGCTACTTCAAAGAGCGGTTAACTCTGGAAATTAAATTAAACTGTTAGTTCATAAAGTGTTTTTACTTTTCCATGACATTTAAAAAAATAAATAAATAAAACATTGCTTTATTAGTGTTTTGCTGATTATGTCTTTTCCTTGCGTTGATTAGTGTCAAACACTCATCAAACACTCATCAAACTAAAGTAAATCTATACTAATCAAACACTCATCCAAATAATGTAAATCTGTACTAATCAAACACTCATCCAGATCCAATTACAGTAAATCTATCCCTCACTCCATTTTATGATGCTGCATGCCTGCATACTTAAAAAAAATTTCTCTTCTTATTCACAACATCAATCACTCAACTAAATTAATAACATTGCAATTATCTCTTTGATTACTTGTTCATTCTCATCATGAATCAAAGGTATCAATCTAATCCTAATTTTTTTCAAATTTGCAAATTTGATTTTTTTTGTTCATGATTGTTCTTATTTTAGCTTATAATAGTTTGATTGGTTGTTATATTATCTTAATTTCATGTATTAAGCGTGCATTTTACTCATTTTAGTTAAATTATATGATTTTTTTTTGTATGCATATCAAGTGTTTGGTGAAATGTTTCAATGAAAATTTCATCAATTTTTTGGGGTTACTTTAATATGCTTCAATTAGCAAGAAATAAAAATGTTTAACTGAAGAATCAATTTTGCATTCTGTTATTAATCACAAATTATGCTCCTGAAGGTACACCCTGCTTATTCCATGAGAAAGGGGTTCATTTTTTGAACAAATTATTTAAATAAAGATGAGAAATTGGGTGTTGCAGTACTAATAATTTTAAAAGATAAACTTGAATAATAATTTTAAAAGATAAACTTGAAAACAATGGCAGAAAAGTTATGTCCCAACTCCCACCCACTTCTTTTTTGTTGAGATACAAGTAAACCGCTACATGAAGTAGTGATTGTTGGGTCCAAATTTTAAAAAAAATTATTGAAATTGTGCTGCTTGAAAACCGCTACTTGGAAAAACGTTTTTGTGCAGAATGTAAACCGCTTCTCCATGTAGCGGTTTTATCGATATACTTAAAAAAAACAGATGCTGATGTGGACGATATGTAGGGAATTATTTTCCCTTTTGGCATATATTAGTAATTATTTTCCCAAATAACTTCATTTTAGGAAAAGATTCGACTATTTATCATTTTCAAAATATTTTTTAACTGTCATGTATATTTGTTTCTTAATGAAATATTTTAGAAAGTAAAATTTTAATGAAAAAACTTTTATTAATTACCTTACACTACACATAAAAAATAAATACAACCTCCATTAAATGTTTTGTGCAACCGCAGTACAGTTTGCGGTTGCCAATGCATTTTTTGTTAAGGCTAAATTAGAGGAAGTGGGGTAATGTAATTAAAGTAAAGCTAGATAGAGAAAATGGCTGCCAAAACTAAGGAGGACCACTTTCCCTCCAAATTTTCCAAAACAATACACAAAAAAATAAAAACTTCTTAATTTTTTAAAAAAGGAGGCAACTGTTCAAATTTACAGAAAATTTTGCCTCCCATTTTCATACAGAAGCTATAAAAGCTTCACCATAACACAAGTTTTTCAAAATACAACTATAATTACACAAATGTTTCCCAAAAAATTACACCACAATTTGTTTGCAAAAAATTACACCATAATCATTCATAGCACAGCCGTCCACCTTGTTAGCTTCACACCCCATTGTTAGCACCTTCACAAATGGCAGCTTCTTACCCAAAAAAAAAAAACAGCTGCCATCCCTTTTGAAGCTTGTAAAACCTGAACAAACAAACACAAAGAAGGAACATGGAGGATACTTATGAAGAATATTTTTTAGATGTTGACCAATTGATAGCAGAGGAAGCACTGGTTGAACTTTACAACGATGAGTATGAAGAGTATTATGAATCAGATAACGAAAATATGCAACAAGACCAAGATATGGACATGGAGCAGCAAGGACCTGGAAATGGAGCAGCAACAACAACAAGTAGAAATCTAAATTTGCAAAAAAAAAAAGGAAGATTGTAGATGCTCTGCTTGTCATAATGGAAAATGGCAAGTTACATAGGGGAGTCATGAAAGAATTAGCAACTCACTTCAGTGTACACAAGTCAACAATCACAAGAGTTTTTGCTGACATTAAAAAACAGATGACAATGGGAAACACAATTGATGTCAGGTCAAAGAAGTTTGGCAGAACAGGTCCTAAGCCAAGGGAATTTTCAGACGCATTCCTTCAATCAGTCCCACTCTATCTTAAACAGACAGAGAGAAGTTACGCTGCTGCCCTACAAATTTCACATGTTACTCTACACAACCTCAAGAAAAAGGGAAGGATAAGAACACATACATGCAGCAGCAAGCCCGCACTCACATCAGACCACAAGATTGCTAGAATGAAATGGGTTTTGTCACATATAAATCCAATCACTGCATATGAGGAACCCAATTTTGTTTGTATGAACCATGTCATACACATAGATGAGAAATGGTTCTATCTCAGTCCTAACAAGAGAAGATTTTATCTTCTGCCAGGTGAAGAAGACCCATACATGGCACAACAGTCAAAAAGATTCAAGTTAAAGGCTATGTTTATGGCTGTAATTGGGAAGCCATTATATGACATACATGGGGAACTCATTCATGATGGCAAGTATGGAATCTTCCCATTTATTGTGAAAGAAGTGGCAAAGAAATCAAGTAAAAACAGAGCAGCAGACACTATGGTCACAAAACCACTTCAGAATGTTAATAGAGATGTTATTAGGGATATGCTACTCACAAAAGTCATTCCAGCTATTCAAGCTAGATGGCCAGAATCCCTCCCCAAAAATTGTATCATACAATGGGACAATGCAAGGCCTCATCAAATCCCCCACGATGAAGAGTTCAAGGCAGCAACTAGAGCAAATGGGTTCAATATTGAACTTGTATTCCAACCAGCACAGTCACCTGATCTAAATGTGTTGGATCTAGGCTTATTTAGGTCAATGCAATCATTGCAATATCAATCCTTCCCTAAGAACTTGGATGAGCTTATTGCAAAGGTTATTGATTGCTATAACACATTCAACCCCCAAGTTAACAAGTACATTTGGGTCACATTACAAATATGCATGGTAAAAATTTTGAAGGCAAAAGGTGGTAACAACTACAATACCTCATATGAACAAGAAAAAACTTGAAAATTTGGGAATTCTACCAGGTAACGTGACAGTAAGGAAGGAAATTGTGGTGGACACTGTGGAATACCTAGACAGTATGTTCAGGCCAACAACTCAACTTCAAGGGAGCCAATTTGCAGCAGAAGACACCGAGGTAGATGCAGATTAGGGGAAGATACAACAAGAAACATTGACTGCCACATTTAACCGCTTAGTTAGATGCTTTTTGTCTATTGTTTTTGTAGCTAAGAGTTTATATGCATGCATTGGTGGTTAGGTGTCTTTTGTGTATTATAATGAAGCAACATGTAAGGCAGTCAAATGTTTTTTATGAATGAAGAATTTTTACTTTTTATGTGTGACCAATTAATCCATCAGTAGAGTCATTCACATTTTTGAATACAACACTACATAGTAGAGGTACCTCACCAAAAAAATTGGGAGCAAAACTCTACATAGTAGAGGTACTACCAACAAAATTGGGAGCAAAACTCCAGCGTAAATCCTAGGTCTTCGTGCGGCTAATGCGCAACCCTTTACCTTCTAAAGCTTCCCTCCACTCGTCCAATTTGTTACTAACCTCCTCCATAGTTTTTGCCACCAGCACAATATCGTCTGCGAATAGCATACACCACGAGATCGTCTCCTAGATAGATTTTGATATCTCATCCATAATGACCGCAAAAATGAACGGACTAAGAACTGATCCCTGATGTAGTCCAACTTTAACCAGAAAAAGGTTCTGTTATCCCTACCGGTGTTTGAATGCTAGTCGAAACTCTGTCATACATATCCCGAATAGCTACAATGTACACCGGAGAAATACCTTTGGCCTTGAGACTATCCTAGATAATGTATCATGGTATGCTATCATACACTTTCTCTAAGTCTATGAACACCATATGCAGATCTTTCTTTCGTTCCCTATATTTTTCCATCAGTCTTCTCAAAATATGAATAGCCTCCATGGTTGACCTTCCTGGCATAAAACCGAATTGGTTCTCATTCAGATTCTCCGTTCTATCACTCTTTCCCACAATTTCATTGTGTGGCTTAGAATTTTGATACCCCTATAGTTCCCACATATTTGCGCATCGCCTTTATTTTTAAACAAAGGTATGAGAGTGTTGTTCCTCCATTCTTTTGGCATCTTATGTGTCCTCAGGATAACATTAAAGAGTTTAGTGAGGCAACAAATTCCCTCTTCACCTAGTACCCTCCACACCTCAATCGGTATGTTATCAGGCCCGACTGCCTTTATTCTCCCCATCTTTTTGAGAGCTTTTTTTACTTCATCGGTGGTAATGTCCCTTGTTGACCCATCATCTTGTGTTTTTTGTGCGTCTAAAGCTTGAATATCGTCCTCGTTATGCTCCCTAGACTCATTAAGTAGGTGAGAGAAACACTGATGCCATCTGCGTTTTATGTCCTCCTCTCTCAAGAGAACTTGCCCTCCCTTATCTTTATGTATTTCACTGCACCTGAGTCTTGACGCTGCCTGGCCCAAGACTTAGACAATTTAAAAAAATATCCTTCTCCCCCTCTTTGGTATCAAGTTTCTGATACAATCTTCATAAGCACAACTTTTCGCCTCTATAACAACTTTCTTTGCCGCCTGTTTGGCTTCATTGTATCTCTCTCTCATCTATATCCTTTCTTCCTCCTCCGTGCAACTCATAAGCTCCCTAAATCTCTTGTTTTTGTCCTTTATCTTCTCCTCCACCTCTTTGTTGCACCACCACGCCTCTTTGAACACTTTTGGTCTTCCTGATGACACCCCTAGGGTCTCTTTTGCCACCTTTCAAATGGTTTCTACCATTTCCACCCACATTTCATTCGCATCCTCTGATTGACTTGGGAATCCCTTCGCACTTATCTTGCTTGACAAGGTCGTGACCATATCTCCTTTGAGTCTTCCCTACATAGTCTTTCTTCTGAACTCTCTCTTCTTCTCCATAATTTTTCTCCTCATCCTAAAGACCAGCACTAAAAGCCCGTGTTGGGTAGGTATCTCAATACCCAACACTACTTTGCAATCCAAGCATGAGGCTCGGTCTCTACACTTTTCCCTAAATTTTAGTACTATTTATGTTTTGAGACTATCTTATTATGGGATGAATTTTAACAATTAATTTATTTTATAATTAATCATTTTAAAATTATAAGCAATTATTTTAATAAACTAAATGTACATTGACCAACCAAATAGAGAAAGTCTTAACTAGAGGTGTTCAATGGGGCGGGTCGATCCAACGGGTCAAGGGTCGGGTCACATTTTAATGGGTCATTAGCGGGTCGGGTCAATAATGGGGCGGGTTATTAACGGGCCTTGGTGTAAAGGGTCGGGCCGGATAATTATAAGTATTAATTGCGGAAAAAAATTTACCACTTTTTTTTACTTTTTATAAATAATATTATTATATATATAAGTGGGTCGACCCAACAGGCCATAAAGTATAATAAAAAAAAGCTATTCTATGAACTTTTTGAAAAAGGGTCAAAGTGGGTCGAATTTAAATGGGCTTGACCCGCCCCGGCCCGTTTATCATTTGACATGACCCGCCTCGCCCCGGCCCATTTAAATTTTGACCCGACCCGCCCCGACCCGGCCCGTTGAACATCTCTAGTCTTAACATAAGACGATTTTTAAAGAATTTGTGATTTTTTAGGACAAATTTTCTTTTAAGATCGTCTCAACCTAAATCGACTTAATATGGGATGTCCTAAAAGTTAACTTTTTTAACAATAGAAACAAAAAATTTATTTACTCCATTTTTGAGTAAATATTTTTAAGAATAATTTGCGAATTAATTACAGCCTTAAAGTTTATCACTTTTGCGAGTTACAACCTTAATGTTTATTTTTTGTGAATTACAACCACAAATGTATCAAAGTTTACAAGGTTAAGCCAAAAACACAAATTTCCGACCACTTAACCTAAAATTTCGACCACCAAAGTGGTCGGAATTCTGTGTTTTGGCTTGAACTTGTAAACTTAGATATTTTGGTGGCTGTAATTCACAAAAAATAAACATTAAGTCTGTAATTCGCAAAAGTGATAAACTTCAAGGCTGTAATTCACAATTTATTCTAATATTAATTTACTTATCTATCCTAATGGAATCACATCAAAAACAAATGTGAGATTTTTAAGAAAAAAATGAGTGAATATTGATAAATGATGAAAAGAAAGAATAAATATGTAGATAAAATTAGAAAAAAAGTTAAAATTTATGAATAAGATTATAAGAAGTGACCATGTATCGTTCAAAAATAAATCAGCTAGTCTCCTAAGAGACCGTCTTTCCGAAAGACGTTTTTCAGACCCAGCCCATTAAAATTTAATATCTAATTTTACTTTACATTTTCCTTTATGGTTTAGTTTGACACAAATTCTTGCTATAGACCGTCTATAGCATAGACGGGTAAATATGGGCCAGCCCATTTGTTAAATGAGTAACTGAATAGTCATGTCAGCCATTAGGCTGGGCTGTTGAGGGAACTATCTTTGCTATAGACGGTCTCTCAAGAGACCTTCTGTTAGTTTAATTAGAGATGGTATTTCAAAAAGACCGTCCCTCACAAGAATTTGTTAAAATTAGGGAGGGTGTAAAATAAGTTAAACGAATTGAATAGAATTAATGATTAACGCAAAACAAGTTAAATTTATTAGAATGTTTTTTAAATGTCCCTATAAAAGTGACGAAACTTTTGCGTTTCAAAATAGTAACCATTCAAGTTCCACTTTCCTGACTCTTCAACTCCCTTCGCATCCTGCAAAATAGAATTTGTCTTTATTTTTACTTCTTCTAGTAGTAGACTTCTCTCAATTTCGTCATCATCTTCCTGGTCTCTCATTGTTATGTTCTTCATGGCTTCCCCATTCCAACATTGAGTAACACAACCCTTCTTCAGGTAATGTCCTTTATATTTTTCTTCATATGTATTAATTATGGGTACCTTTTCATTATAATGAATATTTTTGCTGTATAAAATTAGGGTTTTATTGTGTAGAATTAGAATTCATGATATTTTGTTTTCTACCCAATTCCTATTTTGAATTCCAATACTATGGCTCATACCTGGATAATTTATTCTTTCAGATGTGTTTTCTATTTCCATAAAATCTTCTTTACTCATTATTTGGATGGTATATAAATCTTAATCGCCTTTTAATTTCTGATTTTCATTGATGTTAAATTAGGTTTTATGATTCTATTGATTATATATTGACTATCGTTAACATTATTCCCATCTTTTTTTATTTTTGTTTTTTGTTGTAGGGGTTTTTTTAAAATTAATGTTTATTTATTGTCTAATTGTCCATTATTTTAAAAAATAAGATTATAATTTAGTACATAAGCGCTTTTATTTTTATTTTTTTTAACATCATGTGCTGTTGACTTGTTAAATATAATCACTTTTATATGTTTCTGTGTTAACATTGAAATTCTTAAAAATCATGTCAAAGGAACCAATATAATATTGTAATTCTTGTTATAGTTGTGTTAAATTAAGATTTTCACATTTATTGTCTAATGGTTTGCTTTCTCTTCCTCTTATTTTTAACATTGAAATTCTTAAAACTCAGTTCAATGGCTATATTAAAACAATTTTTCATGTTATTCATATTTGTATTTGAGTATAATGCTACAAAATATTACTTTTATGTGGCGCTCAACTTGGTTTGAATTGTTGTTTGATTTATGTTTTATGGTTGTAGTAAACTTAGTTTTACAGTGAGAACTAAATTTAGAGTGCTCATTCAGGGTAGGTTGTAAACAATCTTAAAGTGAGTTTTTGAGACCTTAAAGTGTTCAATACCTCAAAGTGATCACTTTAATATTCCAAATGATTCTTTTAAGGTTTTAAGTGATAACATTAAAGTTATAAGTGATCAGTTTATGACTCTAACGGCTAGCTTGGTAATCGGTTTTAAATGATGGGAATGGTAATGGAAATTCAATGTAATTTTGGTAGGAATATCTTATGATAAGTTTAATGGTCAATGAATAAAAAGGGTGCTTGGTCCCAACAGTGTAAAAGATAATGGAAAAACATACTCCCTCTAATTCAGCACTATGTTCCCATTTCTACATTTGGTCAGTTCACTACTAATGTCTCATTTCTTATTTAGTAATAGTAAGTAAATTACCCTTTACCCCTTACTTAGCTTCTAAAATTCTGATCATTAAATTACCTAAACCTACTTAATTAAATTTAATTACATCTATCAATTACCCACCCATTAAATTACCCTTACCTTTTCAATGCATTTGGAAACCCCAAAGTAAATACCCACGAAACCTACCCACCCAAAGTTATTCATCCCCTTCAAATTAAATACCAAACCAAAGTTCTTAGTTCTTCATCCCCTTCAAATTAAATACCCACCCAAAGTTCTTCATCCCATATCCACATATGTGTTTGTGAAAATTGTCAATATTCATCTTGTTCTTCCTTGCATGTAGGTCTGTGAAATTTTTATTCTTCATTTCAAGATCTGGGTTTGTGAATTTTTTTTGGTTTTCATCCCATACCCACACTCATCTTGTTTTTCCTCACATTTTGGTATAAAAGTATGGGGGATAAAAAAGTGGATCCAGTTGAGTTTTCTAAAAAGGCTTGCTATGATGATTATTCTGATGATGATAGTGTCCAGTCTTCAGTGGAAACTGATCCACATTGGGGAAAAGAATTAGACTCCGAGGGTGAAATTGTGTTGTCTACTCCAGAATTTGTTGATGAGGATACTGAGTATGACTATATTTGGTCAACCACTGATGAAGATAAGTGGGTTGATGAAGATGACCCAACATCTAGCCCGTTTTGCGGTATGTTAAATTTGGTTCATTTGGCTGATGATGATAATTTTTTGTGGGTCTGTGAAACTTTTTTGAGATCTTTTGTAGATCAATGATTTTTTTAAGATGTTAATGCTTTACTTAAACTGAGAGAACATTCACTTTTTTTCAAAGCCGCCATTACTTGAATTCATTAAAGCATTACAATGTTTAATTTTAAACAGCCCTAAACTATTACAAAATGTTTACCCTTAAACATTGTTTAGCAACCCAAAAAAAAGGCTTTTCTTTTTACTCCCAAAAATTTATAACTACTTGACACCAAAATGTTGTTATACTGTTTGTTTGTTCTCTTTTTGCTCCCAAAATATTGCTACTTCTGTGCTGGAATTTATGTGGGTTGTTCTGTTGCTTCACCTAATCTGGTTGGTAGAACATCATGTTCTTCTAGGCCCATATTACCGATTATTAATTGTAGTGTTGTGGTATCCACCTTTGATTGCATATATTCAAAACAACTAATGACTTGCTGTTTATCAACAGTTAAGTATTGGGGAAGTCTCCCCTCTCTAGCCAATTTTGACTTGTTCATATGTGGTATAGGGTAATCAATCCCTCCCATCCTTTTTAGAACCTGAATTTTGCAAGCTTGTAATGTTATGAAATTGTACATCAAAGACTTAGGGTCCAAAATTTGAAATGCACATTTAACTGCCAACACTAACTGAGTTAAATTATAAGCAGCCTTTTTGTGTTGCAAGGCTTGTATTGCCCTAAAAAATCCCAAGTCCAATACATTCATATCTGGGGAATTCGGGGGCTGTTGAACTAAATGGAAATCGAATCCATCTATTGTGGCAGCTTCTCTGAACAATCTATCATTGTCGAAGATATGCGGTTTAGCCACTGCACACATAAACATGATCTTTGGTATATATCGTTTTGATTGTATTTCTCGATTGGGTTCAATTTCCCCCGGGGCTAGGTAGTAGGTTTGTTCTGTTTTGGTTAAGTAGAATAGTTTTTCATCTATGTGTACAATGTTGGACATGTCTTTGAACTTAATTGTTGCTGACTCTACATTGAAGCTAGTAGATGATAGGCAAAAGGATAACTTGGTTAACTTGTTGTTGTCGTTCAACGCGGGTTTAATTGCATTTGTGTGCTTACGAATTAAATTTCTCTTTTTCCACCTCCACACTGTTGATTGGCTTACACTCATAGCTTTTGCAACTGAAGCTTGAGTTGTCTTCAATGTTTTCTCTAATGACTTGAATTTCTCTCCATCGATGCGATAATTTTCTTGGATGGCAGCCCCTTCTTTTTGTTATTTATGTTAATAACACTACCATTTGCTTGTTGTTTTTTAACCTCAGTCCACAATCTTGAAATGGTCCTTCTAGTGACATGGTATTCACTGGCTAATAGATTAATTAACCGTGAATCAATTTTCCTTTTTTGTTAATTGCAGCTAGCAATTGTTGCATTATTTGGTTCCTAGTAATGTTGTCTAATTCGGGGATTACCATTTTCCATTAATTTAGCAACTAGTATTGAATGTTGTTGGTTTTTTGGTTGGAGTAAATGTGGGTTTGGTGTATAGTAAATGTTCTGAAATTTTTTTGGTTAGAAGTTATTGCTTGACACTAATGAATTTATAGGGTACTGATGAGTTGGGGTTGGCTTGAAATTTTCAAAATTTGGTGCGTTTTGAAAATTTTAAAATTGTGGCTTTTGAAATTTTCAAAATTTGGTGGCTTTGAAAAATTTAAAATGTTAAAATTTGGTGGCTGTGAAACTAATTTTATAATCTCTCTGTGTAAATTTTATCTGAAGCGGAAGATAGACTCAAAATTCGTCGTTACATGGCCCAAAATGAGTGTTCGTATTCGGTTGCTGTTAAAGAGTTCAAGGAGATTAAGAAGAAAGATTGAAGAATTATGGGGCTGTTAAAGAATTTGATGGCTGTTAAAGAATTATGCTAATGTAAGAGCAAATCCTAAGCAATGCAAAGGTATCGTCATCTTATCCCACCTAGTGACTATAATATTCTCCATCTTAGTGAAGTCTGAGCTGTACTTGCTATCATCAATTATATCTTTTACCTCTCCTAACATATTATTCATTCTTTCATATATCTCTCCCATTCGGGGTCCTTCGCCATCACTAAATTTTAACAACTTATAAAGTGGCTTAGTGCATTTGATCACCTCATGAACTTTATTCCAAAATCTATTATTCTGAATGTTCTCTGCTATCAACCTCCCTAATGTTTTAGTAGGAGCATCTTGTTTTTCTAACCATTCTCTCCATGCTCTTAAGACAACAGTAGTTTCCAGTGCTTCTATACATTGTAACAATCTCTTCAACAATATATAGTGCGACCCAAATTTAGTTTTGGCTACCTTTAACAGAATTTTATTTGAATGTGTCTTAAACAACGCAAGAGCATATTTATGAGCAGTAAAAAACTTCACAATCTATTTTCCAACTTTATAAGTATCATTCATCCAGCATAATTCCTTAGCAAAATCTTTAAGAATTAAATTGATGGTATGGCAGACACATGGAGACCAGATTATATGATTGTGTACCTTTTCAATCTCTTTTCCAGCAGCAACACAATTCTTTGCATTGTCTGTTACAACTTGTAGGACAGTAGAAGGACCAATCTCTTTGATAGCTTGAAGCAGATACTCGGCAATTACTTTACCAGTCTTCTCTATTCCATTAAAAATATCAGACTTAATATACATTGCACCGACTGTTTGTTGCAATGATGTTTATAAGTTGGTCTTGTTTGCAATTAGACCACCCGTCTGAGACAATGGAAACACCGTGTGTGTACCATGTATCTCTCACTGGATCCATATCTTTCATGACACCCCTAAGACATTCATCAAGTAAAGTTGTTCTTGCCTTCTCATTTGAGGGTGATTTGTAACCTTTTGGCCCATTATTAATGGCATGAACCATTTCTCCCCAGTAAGGACTTCTTAAAACATTGAATTGAATGGCATTTGCACACAAGCATCTCTTTATTTTCATGTCAACAGCATCTCTGTCCCAATTAGCAAATGACTAACCCGATTGGTGTTTGAGACGTAGGCTTGAGTGTGTGCTTCTTAATTATTGTTGATTGCTTTAACCTTGTTGAGACCCCTTGTTTTTCAGCATCTTGAACCTTTTTCCTTATTCTTTGATACTCATGTCCATCATCCATGAGTACTTTGCATCTTTGCATCTTTGCATATTTGATTTTTTCCCAGGCTCGGGACCGAAAAAATGTGCATGAATCCTTGTATAAGAGCTTGTGAATTTTTTTGGCAGTGTTTACAAATCCAGCCTCGGACTGGTTCGTTCCCTCTTGCTTCATCATCTTGTTCATCAAGCTCTGTAAATAGGGATGGTAATGGATATTAAGATTTTTTTTACCAAAAACCATTTTATAGCTAGATGCATGGTGCAAAAACATGGCCGAGTTAACTCGGAATGGCCGAGTTGACACGGATTTTCAGCTAGCCGTTCCGAGAACACGCGATCTGTCACGGTGTATGGAAAAACGGCGATTCAACTCGCTTTCCGACCGTTTTGACCGATTCATACAGGAGATTAACGTTAATCACAAGCGAATTTTGAACTTGTAGGCCGAGTTTAGAGTTTCTTGGCTCATTTTCTACCCAGAAAAACAAAAAACAGAAGAAAAAAAAATCAAAGCTTACACATCTAGTAGACGATTGAAAATAAACAAAAGAAAGAAGAGTAGAAGTGGAACTGAAACTCCACCATTAATACTTTTACTTCTCTGAAAAGTAGAAGAATGAAGAAGAGTAGGCTAACGGTTCATATTGCATGGTTTTTCTTTGAAGAAGAAGTAGATCTTGAAAGTTGTAAAAGATATCATTATTACTTCTCTGAAAAGCTGTGCAAAAAACACTTTGCCCTATGCTTTAATACACCTACCAATTTTTACTTTATTGTTTTTACTAAAATTGGTTAATTAATTTTAATTATTATTCTTATTATGAGTACATTTATACATTTGTTTTCTAAAAAAACTACATCTATACTCTTTGAAATCAAAGTTAGTAGGTAGAATGGGTCAATTTTATGTTTTTTCTAATAATTTTTTATATTTTTGTTGGTATTTAATATTTATTTATTGTTATATTATTTTAAATATTTGCATGTTAACAATATCCGTTCCGCGATGACCGAATTTTGTTCGTTACCGTGATCCGCGATCGCGACCGTTATCGTGACCGCGACCGCGATTTTGCACCATGGCTAGATGAGTAAGTGATAGAATTTCTGATTTGCTATAAGAATTAAAAATTGGAACGGTATTACATAGAAGATGAGATGAGTAAGTGATAGACGTTTCACCTTCCATTTTTGAGAGTGGAGACTAGAGAGCTTTGAATTTGGATGGGAAGAATAAGAGTTATGAAATATGAAATGGGTTACTGGAATATAGCCATATAGGTGACTTTACTTTATTACTATTATGAAGTATTATTATAATGTAGAAAAGAGGTGAGGTGACTTTTACTTTTTCTTTCTTATTTTATTTTATTTGGTAGTATTATTATAATGTAGTGGTACGTTTGTTTGTAAAATGTTTAGACTATTTTTTTTAAATGATGAATATTTAGACTATTTAGTTAAACTATTATTAGTTTATTTGTAATTATAATTTATTTTATATAGTTATATTAATATATTTAATTATCCAATTAGACTAATTAGACTAATTAGATTATTATATAGGGAAATTTCATGATATACCACTGAGTTTATTCATTATACACCATATACCACATCAAATGTTGTAGATCACCATATACCATTGAGTTTTAATCTGTTAGCACATAATAGCATCAGTGACAAATTCTGTTAGTTTGCCGTTAGTCTACCGTTAGTGGTAAATAATAATTCATTATATACCATTATTTTTTTGTTCTTTTGCGTCAAATACCATCATTTTAACATATAGTTATATCCATTGGTCAATGTAACTTTTGTGTGAAACTTGGTTTGTATACTATATTTTGTTAAATACTTCGTTTGGAGGACATTTCATTTGAATATAACTATATTTTAAAATGATAGTATTTGACGCAAAAAAACAAAAAAGTAATGGTATATGGTGAATTAATAATTACCACTAACGATAGACTAACGGAATTTGTCATTAATGGTATTCTGTGCTAACGGACTAAAACTCAATGGTATATGGTGATCTACAACATTTGATGTGGTATATGGTGAATTATGAAGAAACTCAATGGTATATCATGAAATTCCCCTATTATATAATACTCTCTCCGAATTATTTTAGTTGTTCCATTTCCTTGTTTAGTGAAGTCACATCAATTGTCTCATTTTCTTTTTTGTCTATTTTTTTTACCTAAATACCCCCACTTTTACTACTCCCAATATCCAACTACCACTTTTACAATTAATTTAATCAATTAAAATACCCAGCTACCACCTTTTTAATGGACCCCACACCACCCATAATAACCGTGAAAACTCAAATAAGACATCTAAAATGATTCGGAGGGAGTATAATCATATTTCATATTAGTTAGTGATTACATTTTATACAAGTACTAGCGACATCGTACTACATTTCGTATGAGTTAGTGATCACATTCTATGTAAGTATTAGCGACATTGTTCAACATTTCGTATTAGTTAGTGATCACTTTCTATATATATAAGTACTAGGGACATTGTTCTACATTTCATTTTAGTTAGCGATCACATTCTATACAAGTACTAGCGACATTGTAGTACATTTCGTATGAGTTAGTGATCACATTCTATATAGGTATTAGCGACATTGTTCTAAATTTCAAGTATTAGTTAGCGATCACATTTTATACAAGTACTAGCGCCATTGTACTACATTTCGTATGAGTTAGTGATCACATTCTATATAAATTATTGGCGATATTGTTCAACATTTTATATAAGTGAATATAGTGATCGCATTCTATAAACACTAGTGACATTGTTGTATATTATAGCGCTCGCATCCTACTTAGATACTAGCGACACCGTTTTACACTTTATATTAATATAGCGCTTGCATCCTACTTAAATACTAGCGACATAGTTCTACGTTTTATATTAATGAATAAAATGTTCGCATTCTATATTAAAACTTGTGACATATTCTATAATTTATATAAACGAAATTGCATTATATAAAAAAACTTTGTGACATTGTTATACATTTCATTTTAATTAATATAGTAATCGCATTCTACAGAAATAATAGCATTATTTCTTATATTTTATATAAATGAATTTAGTTATCTCATTATATATAAGTAATTGCGACATTGTTTTAAATTTAATGTTTCTTTGTAAATTTCATTAAACTTAAAATATTAAAATTTTTAACTAAATATAATTTTAGATGTTTACAATTTAATATGTATAATAATAATGTGACAATAAAATAAATAGAATAGGGAGTATTACATATGTAAACCAAAATTCTAATATAAGTATAAATAAAAGTATTAAAACTACTATCTCCAAAAAATATTAAAATTACTATTTCTACTCTCTTTAGTCTTTACATTCAATAATTTGTAAACTAGTACAATACTATTATAGTATATAATAAAATAATACTTTAATTCAAAAAAAAATAAATAATAATACTTAATGAAGTATACTACAAACATTAATTTTTCACACCTTATAAAGTAGAGCAAAACTTTTCAAAAATTACTCCTAGAACCTAGACCCTATTAATTACTATTAATTATACTCCCTCCGTTCCTTTATGTTCTTCCACCTTACTATAACGGGTAGTTTCAAAAGTTCTTCCACTTTAGAATACTTTCTATTTTTGGAAAGTTTTCATCTCACTTTTACCCCTTAAAACCCCACTTTCTTTACTTCACACTACTATTTAATTATTTTCTCTCTCATACTTCCAATACAATCATTACTTCACACTACTATTTAATTATTTTTTCCTCTCATAATTCCAATACAATCATTACTTTCCACTACTATATAATTAAAATAATACCCACTACTACCAAAGATTCTATTTTTCTTAATATTTGTGAAAAACTCAAATAGGAAGAACAAATAGGAACGGAGGGAGTAATAAATAATTCCTCATTTCCAACGGAAGAACTAAAAGACTATAGTGAGTTGCAAAAGCTTGAAACAAGCTTTAATGGCGGAAATACCGTCTTCAATTTGTCTATCTTCTTCAATCTTCTAGTTTGATTCATCAAGTAAGGTTTTTATCCTTTTATATTCAGATTTCTTCTTCATGCTTCCCTCTTTTATCAGTTAAGTTGATCAGAAACCGGTTCGCTCCCACCGGCGAACGAACTCCGATTCGATCCGGGCGAACCGAATCGTGATTCGTGGGTAAAACCACCGAATCATGTGACACTGGTCATGGTTTATACTCCTTCAACAATCTTATTTCGTTCACAAAATTTATTCCAATGCATTATCATTTAAACATGTGGTATTCGGTGGTAATGGAAAATTAAGAACAAAAAAACTTTTTTGTGATTAAACTTTCATTATCATGGAAATGACATGATACATATCATGAAAATTTACTCTACAAATTATTAAATCACTCACATTACCACCAATTAGTCTTGTTAACCAAATAGGCAATAAGTGATCAGTTTAAGGTTATAACTAATTACATTAAGGTTATACGTGATCACTATGAGGCATTATTGCCTTGAATGACATTTGGTAATGAACGTGGAATGGTAATGAAAACAAGGAACACAACCTAGATTAACTCGAGATTCGAGAAAGATTGAGTGTGAGATAAATTATGTATAACAATATATTTAAAAACAAAAATTAAATAAATGACTTTTTTTGGCAAGTAAAGATTTTAATACCAAAAGCATACTCTCCAAACGCTGAGGAGTATCAAAACCCACAGAAAGGAAAAGTCATACAAACAACCAAACAAGCAACAAAGAAACAGACAACAATTACATAAGAAGAATTTGTTTCTGTTTATCAGAAAGACGAGCGACAACATTGAAAATCGCCATCCGGCCAATTTGTTGCTCATACATACTCTTTCCTCCCAAGATCTTGACGTTTCTTTGAAACCAAACATAGTAAATGATCTCTGCCCACAACGTAGTAATAACAAGAGCCTTGGTATTGCGTTTCTTCATACTCAACTGATTCATAAGACGAACGTGTTGGCTAAAAGAGGACGACCAAGAAAAATACCTACAAACAAACACTATCGGAAAAATCAACAATTGCTGCGGTTTTTTTTTGCCATATTAGGCTGCGGTTTTGACTCGCAGCCCTTGGAGTAGCAGCAAATGAGAAATCTTATTGGCTGCGGTTTTGCGGTCTTAAAAACCGCAGCCTGTAGTCCATTTTCACAACAAAAAAGGAGATTATTGGCTGCGGTCATGGGAAGAACCGCAGCCAATGAGTGCTTTTTTTTAATTTTTTTTTACGATTTGCAGAAACTAATTCCAGAAGAACTAAACCAAATTCCAGAAACCAAATTCCCGAAGAACTAAAAACCAAATTCCAGAAGAACTATATTGGTAAACTTTTATTTGCCAGAAACCAAATTCCAGAAACCAAATTCCAGAAGAACATAAAAAACAAACGAAGAATATTAAATAAAACGAAGAACATAAAAAAAACTCAAATCTCATTATTCCTGTTCATTACAAAAACATAAAAAAAAACGATCAAAAAAGAATACAAAAAAAACATCAAACAAAAACGAAGAACATCAAAAAGAATCTCAAAGCTTTTACTCGTTCTAAAGAATCTGAGATCAAAATCTTGCATTATTGCTGTTGAGATAAAAAAAACCAAATTCTTGCTGTTGATGATCTTCATTCGTTGCTTTCTGAGGATGAAGAATTGTAATTCATTTCGTTGCTGTTGAGATCTAAAGAATCTGAGATCGAAATCTCATTATTGTACTACATGCATGTAAAATGTTTATGAGATCTAAAGAATTGTAAAAGGTTTATGAGGGTTTTCAAAATGTTTATGAAGAACGGCAGAAGAATTGTAAAATGTTTATGAGGGTTTTCAAAATGTTGAAAGGGATGGATTAGGGATTAGGGTTTGTGAGGATAAAGAATTGAAAAGGTAGAAGGTTTATAAGGTGAAGAACGACTGAAGGGAAGGCAAGGGGTTATAAAAGGGATTAGCGTTACTAACAGAGAAAAGGAGAGAGAAAAGAGGGTTTTCATGCGTTTTTGGGCTTGGACTGCCTGAATTGGCTGCGGACACAAACGAAACCGTAGCCCATGACTTAATTATACTAATTGGCTGCGGACATGTAAGCAAACCGCAGCCTATTTCAATTTTTTTAATGGCTGCGTATATACTAAAACCGCAGCCAATAGCTTTTTTTCCACTAGTGAAAGGCTTGAACCTTTCGGATAATAACACAATCCCCAAACAAATGATCTCGATTCTCTAAAGCATTATTACTCAACCTACATAAAGGATCCCAAGACATACTCCACTGACGCAATGTATCAATGGTAGGAAGCCGATGAAGAATAAATGACTTTTTTTCTTTAAGAAATTGTTTTGATGACTAACTTTTTTTAGCTTTTTAGCTTACAACTCATTTTGTCCTCTATTTTTGAAACAACCCAAATCAACGTAACTAGTATAATATTACTATCTACAAAGTATAGCGGAAGACTTATAGAAGCCTGGGCTGAATTCGATTGGTGGCTCGATAGCCACAGCAATCCAATATCAGAGTAATTGAATACTTTACATAACTGCGATACAAATAATTAGAAACCATTTATAGGCTAAGTTATACATTACAAAATATCTAAATTCTTTTAATTTTACAACACATGATTTGTCAAAATATCATTATAAGTTTACTTTCCAAAACGATGTCGTTGCTTTTGCAGCATATAACACATAAAGGAGCAGCACATACATCCGCACTAAAATTGGCAAGCTGAAAGTGGATCTATCCCCCCTAAGGGATAGACCCCATCAAAGACTGTCAACAATTGAATTGTTAAGTAATCCAACAAACTATTACATTTAGATAGAAGTCACTAACAAATAGGGATGGCAATGGATATTGGACCCGACCCGGATCCGTAGATCCGTATCCGTTTTCACGGATCTAGACCCTAAAATTTTGGACCCGTCGGATCCGGGTCGGGTCCGGATCCATTAAATTTACACGGGTCCGGATCCAGATCTCAGAAAAATGCCCGGACCCGGGCCCGCGGATCTAGAGGATCCGTTTTTAATTTTTTATATATGCTACTGGACTTGCAATTGCTTTGGGCATTGCACTATGGAAAACCCAATTACATTAGTAATTAACCTCCCTAATATTGGAGTGAATGTTCTGACTTAATTTGATATATACAAGTACAATTCCAACTTATAATTGTATTAATTTATTTTGTTAAAAATATTAAGTTAATTATATCAAATTATTTTGAATAAAAGGTTAGGCTATGTTTATTTATCTAACAAACAACTTTAATGTCTTCATTGAATATTTTCAAGATAATTTTAGGTTGTATAATGTTTTTTTGGGTGAACGATCGAGAAATTATATATACATGTAGTATATATTATCATTCGTCAATGAATATAACTTTATGCCAATCTCAACACGATCAAAAAATACAAAAAAAAAAAGCAAAAATAAGTCAGACCCGTTTTGGACCCGGATCCGATACTGGATCCGCAGTATCCACGGATCCGAATATGGGTCTTGCAAAATTAGACCCGCGGATCCGGGTCCGGATCTGGGTCCTGCTCTTGAAAACGGATCTGGATCCGGGTCCACCTGGACCCGGTCCAGATCCGACCCGTTGCCATCCCTACTAACAAACATCTCCAATTTAATCTTTTGCTCATTTGGTAACCGCTTATAATCTTTTTTTTTGAAAATTTGGAATAATATATTAAAAGAACCGAAAGGAAAGCAACACCAACGCTGAGACTTGGGGAACCCAAAACCTCCGGCATAAAAAAACCTCTAGAGGAAAAAAGCCATCGGAAGAGGGGGCCAAGACTCAAGCCACTCAGAAACAGCATAGGAGTGGACTATGCATAACCAAACAGTTTCTGAAAATACAGACGTCTACATATAAAACACCAAAAACTAGAAACAAAAAAAAAGCTAGGAATAGCACCACCATGAATGTCACCCCTAAGACACACCATAAGCACCACTGTATACTTCACCTCCATCTCAACCCGCCACCTTGCAGCTTAACACAAAGCATTCAACACCACCACGTCAAGAAAGACTTATCCCCCAACACCCCATCAACTCATATCACAAACACCATCAGGGGGGTGACCATCAACTCCCATTTACCAATACCACCATCGTCCTTATACACCAGAATTAAGGGTAGTCATACATCCAGACACCATAACCCACAAATCAGAAAACCAACGCCACAATAGCAAAACCCCAACATCTTTATACACCATCATATACTCCAGCATCCGATATGAAGAAGCACAAAACCCGAACAGAAACCCATACGGTACCGTGCAAAGCCCACTAGCAAAATTATTCACCACCTCTCCTTTGAGAAACCAAGAACAGAACATCACCATTTTTGAACACCACAGTCACTAAGTGAACCTCTGAACCATCGGACAAAAAACACCAAAACGGGCAGTCTAAAACCCTTGCAAGAGAAGAAAACGAAACAATACACCACGATACACAACCCCTCGACATCTCTACCGGCAACAACTTAACTACCGCCATAGAACACCAATTCCAAACTTCCAAAAACATCACCCACGTTCTACCCCCAAGAGAAGGAAAGGACCTCCAAAGAAAATCGAGAATAGTGCCATCGAAACCTCCAAAGAAAAACGAGAATAGTTCCATCAAAGCAGAACAACAAGAAAACACGCCATAAACACAAGCAGAAAAAGAGCAAGACAAAGCGCTAGTCAACGCACCCCAAAAGGCCAAACCTATAAAATAGAAACCAAAAACCACCATTTCACGAACATTTACCCAGCTACACACGAAGTGAGAGAAAGCACCAAGAAAAATCGCCCTCAACACCCCAAGAACCACCAAAAAAACCCCAGACTGATGATTCAGTCATTGAAACCAGAGAAAAACCCAACAACAAAAGTCAGCACCTCAGGACCCTGCAGACCGTACACCTAAGCGAGAGAAGAAACCTAGACACCACTGAAAGCCACTAGTTCACACGGTTGTTACCCTTCAAAAAACACCAGCCCGACACTAGCAGAACCCATACCCACATAAACCAGAAGCTAGAAACCAGCATCCATTGATTACCTTATAAATAATAGAGATGACCAGAAAAAGCACCATCAAAAGACTAAACTGGTACCGGAATCCCAAACGTCAGAACCATAAAAAACACCATCTATCCCTACGAGACCATCGCATAGATCCGTGAAGGAGCCAATACCGTCGCCGTCAAAACAAGAACCGAAGAACACCAACAAAGCCTCCACCAATAAAGGAAACGCAACCAAAACCAATCGGAGGAAAAGAGATGGACAAGGACAAAAACGGAAAAAAAACAATGAATAAACCAGAAAAACATTAACAACGCAGAACTGCTTCATCTACCCAAAAGACCCATACCCCCAACAACCTACCCCCACCACCAAAACGCCCCCCGTACAGCCTATACGCCCAACAAAGCGCCGCTCCCGTGGGTCACAACCTCTTTAGCATTAGAATAATACCCAAGCCACATTGCAATATCCCTAGTGTTTTGGAATCTTTTGGAATTTACCTTGGACATTTAGTTGCTTAGTCTCAATGGTGGCCGATATAATCTTAGGTGATATAAGCCCAGGTGAATCTTAAGGTTTTCTTAGGGGCCAGACCCACATCCAAAACATGTAGGTCGTCACCCTCTGTGGACTGAATGTCATTATCAAGGGACTCTACTACATCAGCACCCTTCTTTAAACTCACGCTGCACAAGGACCGGGGTACTAGATTGAGCATTCTCCGATATTGTGTCCGCTTCTATTAATGATGAATTTGAAGGTGTAATATTCTCAGTTACCGCATCCACAGAGCCTTCATAATTAATTGTCGCAGGCGTTTTTTCCGTTCCGGTTGATTAATTCAGGGAGCTTTCGAGCATCTCTAAAACCCGGACCGACGCTTCTACTACTCCATAAGCTTCGATGTGGTTTGTTTGAAGTTTCAGACTGTACCGTACAATAGGAGGAAATAATGTTCTTCTTCGGATTCGAACCCAAAACCCGTCTTTGTTCTCCAAAAATAGTACTCAGCTTCATCCCTACGAAATGTCGATTACCAGCCACTACTTCACCTGTACGTTTTAACCACCTGCTTTTGAAGTGAATCTGACCCCTACGGCTAGACATAGAAAAAGGTACTCCTGTTCTGTCATATTTTGCCAGAGCGACGCGTATTTTGTTCCCTTTGATAAGAAGGCCATTGAACTTATCTATGGCTGCTAAAGATACCTCAAAACTTGCAAACCTCACAAACCCAAAGTAAGCTTTGTGATTTTTTCTGGCTTTTCTCGATATAAAAACATCATAAACCTTTCCCACTTCTCCAAAAAGCTCTCCAAGCCATTTACTAGAGATGTTCAAGCTTAAGCCATCAACAAAGAGAGAATAAAAACGACGACCACCATGAATGGGCGGCTCCCGAGGCCCACGTTGCCAGGGGGGACGGGATAACCCTCGATGACCAACCCAGTTCACGGCGGGTGACCGTTTGGAAGGAGCAGCAACGTTTTTGAATTTTGAAAAAAAGTCGTTTGGGTTTCTACCTACAGCACTCTCTCTCACTCTAGGAAACCAACCCATTTTTTTTATTTTTATTTTTTATTTTTTTATTTTTTTATTTTATTTTTATTGTTTATTTTTATAATACATTAATTATCAAAGCTCAAATTCTTTTAAAAGACTATTTGGTATCGACATAAATACGGCGAAGAACCTTTAGTTCAAAGCAAATCAAAACACGACTATAACTTTACAAGTTAATAGTGAAAACAAAATACGGCTATTACTTAACAAGTAAATAGCGAAATAATACGGCAAATGAAACAATATGATTTCATTTATAAACAAACAAAACTTTGTATACCAAACGTATTTATTCAAAACTCATATTGAAACAATAATATATCATCACATTAAAACGTGGGAATATATGGACCGTCAGGAAGTAGGCTTGATCTAAATCCTAAGAATACGGGTGATCGTCATCACCAAAATACGATTCTTGCAAGAATGAAACGGGATCGGGGCTCGAGACCGATCCGAATAACCATTACCTATTATCAAGCTATACGATTTCACAATAATCCAGATATAAAATTCCGTTGCCAACTCCCAAAAACGGACATTCTTCAATGTCGAACATTTATTATAAAATAAAACAATTCAATTAAATTTTCTTAGAAATCAACAATCATCATTTAAAATACCAATCAATTCATCATCAACCATCAACATGTAATAACTTGATTTACTATCGATGGAGTATAATTACTTTTACACAATTATTAAATCCCAATAATGAACCAAAGACATTCAATTTATTTCATAGTTTCTAATCCCACTTTATAAATTCCATTTTAGTAACATATGAGGACACTTGTTAGTAATTTGGTCATAGCTTCCTCATACAAACTCGTATAGAGACGATTCAAATGGATACGTGACCCTAACTCAGAGACCTCCAATTCTTACGAAGACACTAAAACCCAAAACCAATAAGAGCCACCCCAAAAATGGCAAAATAAAAAACTGATGATTGATTTTCGTGACACTAATACTCTCTCAGATACAATAAAAAGATCTAAACAAAAGGGAGTTAAACTCCAACTCAAGTTCATCTTTCGCTCGTATATCAATTCTCCGTCGAGGTGCCATGGGGGTTCACTCTAAAAACAAAAACCATTTGAAAACATACAAATCATAGTATTAACAAAAGACTGAGTATATAACACACTAGTTCCCATCAAACAAGTTGTTAAAACATATCATCATTCAACTTCAATTCAATGGTTTTATAATAATTCCAAGTTCTCATTTTTCATCATACATCATAAGATCTCAATGGATCCAAATTAACTTCAAACTCAAATTATAAGTTTGCATGGGTACTCTGTAAGTCATCTTGTGACTCGGGTTGTAGTCGGTCTATTGTCCGCGACATGTCCGGCAAGTGTAACACAATGGTATTGTGAACAATACGCGCTCAACATCGGTGAGCCGTTTAATCATGCCCATAACTTTTGCTGTGGAATATGTACCCGCCATTTAGGCTAAAACATTTTGGTATGTAATATACACCTTAATATCCACTTTTTTCATGTGATAAACATTTTTTATTTGCAACATAGCAAATAATACTTTATTTGTGACATAGCAAAATCAAATCATAATCTTTCCTACATGGGTAAAACATGCTTAACATAATATCATACATCAAAAATAGCCTTTGTATTATATTGAGGCATCACTAAAATGCATGGAAATGAATCTTATGAAAACTAGTTAAAATTTAATATGATTTTTCAAGGAACCACTAAAATATTTCGTTATGATCCTAATTAAGTCAAGTAATTTAACTTAGAAGAGTTTTAAAATTTAATCAAAACAACTATACTATAATCCCTCCAATTCAAATTTAATGTCCACTTTGGTTTTGGCACATTTGTCAATGCATATTTTCAATCATAAATATCTCTAATTGTGTTTCAATAAAAATTATCAAAAGCTGATATTAATAAAATTTACGATAAGACGAATCTAACAAGATCCCATTTACATATGTTTTAACTTTTATATTAAAAACAAAACACATAATAATAGTGATTAATGAATAGTGTTGAAAAACCAAAGTGGACATTAAATTTGAATATGAGGGAGTAGTTCATAAGTCTATAAAATTATTATAACAAAAGATTTTATAAAACATTATATTTTCTTAATAAAGAGACAGTTTTACCGGTAATAAAATTGATAATTGATTTACAAAATACATATTAATTCTCTAACAAGGCAAATTAATCAAGTCATAAAAATACAATTATAAATTTTTTATACAGGTCTTATTTTACTCAAATTTAATTATCATATAATACTTTTATTAGCCCACTTAAACTTATAAATGTCATTTATGATATTTTATTATTTTATATAGGCAATTTATCGACAAATAAAATAAAATCGGTTTAAAATTATTTAAGACTGAATAAAATAATATAAAATTTTATAATGTTCCAGAAACTATTTTAAGGAATTTAAAATCATAAATAACGATAAAAAATCACCTGGGGTATTTTTAACTACTAGTTGTGGGGCCGCGTGCTACGTACGCGGTCCCCCAAGTTACGCTATCGAATTCGATAATGTTATTATAAACATTTTTTAAATAATAATACAAATGTATACATTAGATTGTTAGTGTGTTGCAAAGGTTAAAGATGTACAGGTAGTAGTAATAACATCAAATTCGGTCTATCGCTTCTAATCTAATCTATGCTACAAGAAAAACCTTTTTAGCAACAACAAAAGTCAATGCTAAAATTTGCTAAAAATAGCTTTTACAACATCAGCCACAAAGTCCAAGAGTCTAATGATCAGACGAAACCCAAATCAATTAACAAGTGGGTTGATAAAGACTACTAATTAATTAATTAATCAACAAAAAAGCAATTAAACTTAGTCAAACAACAAACATAGAAGAAATAAGAGAGAAAGATACCCACATGAAAAAATATAAAAATGTCTAGAAAATCCAACTAGAATCACAATATGACATTTCAAGCCAAGTAATCATTAAATAGATTAAACCAATATGAGAAATAGCTCATAAAAACAATGAGAAATACGATGCATTTTATATTTCTTACATCCAGAAGAAGAAGTTAGGACAAAATAAATAGGAAAAGGGTAAATTTTTAATCTGGGTAACTAATGAATTGTGAAAAAGAACATAAATAAATTTAAAAAAAAAACCAGATGAAAAAAATAAGAACCCAAATGAATTAAAGACAAACCCAGAGAAAAACAAAAGGATAATTTAAAGTCTGTGTGCGATTAAGAAAGCGTTGAAATGGTATGGAAGAAAGTAGAAAGATAAAGGGGGAAGATTGAGGAAAACACCGCTGAATCAGATCTAACGTAAAATAATTAACAGAAAATAAATGATGAATGATGATAGAAAAGAGGAAACAAATCTAAGGTTTGAACTTTAGAGAGAAATTGGATCTTTGAAAATTAATGGTGACTTTGAAGATTAATGGAGAATGAAGAGGATGAAGATGATGGAGAAGAAGGAAGAAGTGAGAGAAAGATGATTGGAGATGAAGAATTAAATTAAAAAAAAGGAAAAAGAAAAAAAAACTCAAAAAAAAAGGAAAAAGAAAAAAAAACTAAAAAAAGGGAAAAAAATTAGAAAAATGGAAAGTCAAAGGTATAAATCTTGGTCAACGGTGATAACCGGTCACTTGGCCGTAATGGTGGTCATTTTCAAAAGTTGATGGCGGTAATTCATAAAAAAAAACTTTGCGGCTGTAATTCACAAAACGATCAAACTTTGAGACTGTAATTCACAAAAAATCATATATATATATATATATATATATATATATATATATATATATATATATATATATATATATATATATATATATATATATATATATATATATATATATATATATATATATATATATATATATATATATATATATATATATATATATATATATATATATAGGGCTGTTCAAAATTACCCGACCCGTCTGACCCGACCCGCTGACCCGCACCATAAATGGCGGGTCAAATTTCAAAAAAATTGAAACATCCGGGTTGGGTACCCGACCCGCCTTAACCGGGTCGGGTCATGGGCCGATATTAAAATGAATTGGGTACCCGGTAAGTGACCCGCTTAAAAAGACATTTAATTTTTTTTTATTTTTTTCACTCACAAATACCTCATTTTCCATCCGGTCTTTCAAAGTCCTCATTGTCACTGTGTTTTTGATTGTTTTTTTTTATTTTGGTGAAGATTAAAGACTTTGTTTGAGTTAGATAAGACTTGGTTTTTCTTTTATTCAATTCTTAATTTTTTTATTATCATTTAGTTTTTGTTAGTTTTTATTAGTTTTTTTTTTTTTTTATCAAGATTTCTTACCATTTTTCAATTCTAAAGCCAAAGCTACATTCTTAGGTTCCTTCATTTCTGATTTTATCCCATTATTCAAAGTTTCCTTCTGTCAAATTTGTGTTTTTTGTCTCTTAATTTGTTGATTTGTGACTGGTTTTAGCATTAGATTAGATTGGTTCTTGTTGGGAAGTTTTGTAGACTTGTTTTCTGTACTGAATTGCTTCAAACCTTCCAAAGAGCTCACCTTTCAAGAGCTGCTGCTTTGAATTCTAATTTATTCTAATGGTCACATTTTCTCCTCTCTTTTAGATATTTTTCCCTTTATAGTCATTTAATTCTAATTTATTCATCTTTCCCCATTTCACAATCTATGAATTCATAGTTTTGCAAATTAGCAACCCAGTCTCATCAATTCATGGCTTCAAAGTATTAACAATAAAAGCTATCCAAAAAGTCATAAAATATATCCGGGTACCCGTTGTCCCGACCCGACTTATCCGGGTACCCGAAATCCGGATACCCGCATCAATTGGGCCGGGACACGGGCCGTTTAAAGAGGTACCCGACTAACCGGGTACCCGGCTTTCCAGGTACCCGAAATTCCGGGTACCCGCTAATGAACACCCCTATATATATATATATATATATATATATATATATATATATATATATATATATATATATATATATATATATATATATATATATATATATATATATATATATATATATATGTTTTTCGGAAATTTGGAATTATATATATCTGAATAACAAGATACACTGGATCTTGGAAGCCCCAAAACCGCCGGCATAAAAAACCCCGCGAGGGGAAAAAGCCATTGGAGATGGGGGCCAAAACCCAGGCCACCACAACAACGCATAGGGGTGGGCTATGCAAGATGCTATCAAAAACAAAAACAAAAATCCAAAGCTATGTCTATCTCCTTACACACCATCCTAACCATACAAAAAACGCCAACCTCCATAACACCATATCATCGCCAAGGCCCAAACAAAAAAGAGTGGACCACAAGCCCACATAAAACAGAAATGGGCACAAAAAAATACAACAAACACAAACAAAAGTAAGAGCAAAAACAACGGCTCTATCCACAAAAACAAAAATAAACCAACGATCTAGCCAAAAACAAACCAACACATCTACCCAAAATACAAAGAACCCTGCATCGAATTGAGATGACAATGGGGGTCAACACCAAGCAGCTCTGTGGTCCAAGTTTCCACCCGCATCTTCAAAGTATTAAAGAATCTCTGTAGGTCCGCTGAACCACCTTCAAATTTGATCTTGTTTCTTTGGAACCATAACGACCAAATCGTGCACCCAAGGATGAGCATCCATAGATTCCTAGAGCATCTATTCGGCTTCAAGGAAATCCAAGACAATGAAAAAGGAGTGCACTGGTTTTGAAGAACTCCATAGACTCCCCACCAATCAAGAATCATCATCCATATGTTCCAAGAGAAGCTGCAGGAGAATAAGATGTGGGAGTTTGTTTCTAATCCTGCATTACACAAAGGGCAAACAGCATTAGACAGAGCAAGTACGCCTTTTTCCACAAGGAAATCACATGTTTTCAATTTTTCCAAACATGCAAGCCACAAGATGATGCTAGCTCGAGGAGGAGCTTTGATTTTCCAAAGAAGCGAGGTCAAAGCCGCAGGAAGCGAGGGGGTAGATGAGAGGTATAAGTTAGCCATGATTCTCTTGATAGGGAATTTATCATACACCTTTCCATGCCAACAAACCCCATCTGCTTTGCCATTCTGAGGCAATATTTGCTCCACAAGTAACTTTAGCCTATCAAATTCTTCTTGTTCCCATTCAAATAGCCTTCTTCTCCACCTAAATCTCCAAACCCATGTATTATTTTGCCACTCTCCCATATCACTAATCATACAATCCCTTTGCTCTGAAATAGAAAATAACCTAGGAAATATTGACTTCATCGACCCAGAGTGAGTCCATTTATCGTGCCAAAATAGAGTAGATTTTCCCTCACCAATTTTCACCAAGATGCCATCCTCAATGGTTGCTCTAACTTTCCTAATATCAGCATCATTGCTCAAGAGATGTGCCCAAGTACCACTCTTAACCGACTCAAAAGCATCAGAAGAAGCCTTAAGGCTTTTTATATTATGTACTGAGATAAGGATACGCTTCCATAAAGATTGGTCACAATCCGAATATCTCCACCACCACTTAAACAGGAGTATCAAATTTTTATATAAAATATTCCCCACTCCCAATCCTCCCAAATTTTTTGGAAGTTCGACTGAACTCCAAGCCACTGGAGGTGGCACAAATTTACCACTGCATGTTTCCCCCCAAAAAAATTTCCTTTGCAATTTTACAATTTTTGAGGCAATCATTTTCGGCATCCTAAACATACTCATATAATATATTGGCAGACTATTAAGAACACTCTTTATCAAAGTAAGTCTACCTGCTCGAGAGAGTAGTTTCATTTTCCAAGAAGAGAGTTTACCCTGGATTTTGGAGATGACCGGTTTCCAAGCAGCACCTTTGTTCATATTTTCACCAAGAGGTAATCCAAGGTACATGACTGGGCAAACAGAATGACGACATCCATTATCAGCAGCTATATCACGGGCCCACTCATGATCAGAAGCACTCCAGGATATAATCTGTGATTTGCTATAGTTCAAGGTCAGACCTGATAACAAAGCAAACACATCAAGAATGTGGAAATAATTTGTCACTACATTTCTACATTTAGGGACAAAAATAAGAGTATCATCTGCAAATTGTAAGTGCTTTAGAAGCACCCTATCATGACCAATTCGAACCCCTTCAATCAGATTTTGCTCCTCAGCTTTCTTTATTAGGCACACAAGGGCTTCACTAACCAAAATGAACAGGTATGGGGATAGAGGATCGCCTTGTCGTAGACCTCTCTCCATCTTAAATGGTTTAAGCGGGGACCCGTTAAGAATAATTGATAAAGAAGCTGTGGTCACACAGGACATAATCCATTTGATCCATCTATTTCCAAAACCCAGCTTCTCCATAACCTTCTGAAGAAAAGACCATCTGACTGAGTCGTAAGCCTTTTGGAAATCAAGTTTAAGTAAGGCTCCCGGGATTTTTTTCTTCTTTAGCCAACCGATTGCTTCATTTGCTATTAAAACCCCATCCAAAATTTGCCTATCCATCACAAAAGCACTTTGGGACTCATCAATAATCGGAGCAATGACATCCTTGAGTCTAAGAGATAGTAATTTGGAGATAATCTTGTATAGCGCACCAACCATGCTTATCGGTCTAAACTCATCTATCGATGTCGGGTTTCTCACCTTTGGGATCAAAGCCACCCATGTAACATTAATTGCTCTCGCGGCGTCCCCATGTTCCAAGAAACGAACAACGAAGTTATATATATCCTCCTTGATTTCTTCCCACATCTCTCTAAAAAATTTGAAGTTGAAACCATCAAAACCTGGGGCTTTATCAATCCCACACGCCCAAACAGCTTGCTTTACTTCATCTCTTGTAGGCATGGCTTCTAAGAACCTAGCTTGATCATTTGAAATCTTCGCATGAATACCCAAGTCGAAATCTAGCTCTGGGACCCTCTTTTGTGAGAACCTTTTTTCAAAGTATTTGAAGACTTCTTCTTTCAGATTCTCGACACCATGTATAGCTTTGTCATCAATATTCAGCTTTACGATTTCATTTTTCTTCCTTCTTAGCACCGTGGAAGCATGGAAAAACTTTGTATTGTGATCCTTCAAGCTAAACCCAAAAGATCGTGCCTTTTGCCGCCATATTCTCTCCCTTCTAATCAACCAAGCTTGTAGATGATTTTGGCAAGCTCTGAGTCTAGCACACTCCATTTCATCCAACTGTCTACATTCGCCCCTTCTCTGAATATCATGAATTTCATTTTCAAGTTTGTAAATAGTATTGTCCATCGAACCAAACTTTTCTTTACTCCACTTTTTCAAGGGCCCCTTTATCACTTTCAACTTGTTGAAAAGGCTAAGATTGGGTAGCTCCCTCCACTCTTTTGTAACAAAATTCCGAAAGTCGGGGTGTAGGAACCAGCTATCATAGCATCAAAAAGGTTTCGGGCCCCAATTCAGGTTTTCTTCAAGGGTCAGGAGGAGGGGATTATGGTCGGAGGATCCTTTTTTTAAACCCTGCAGGCGCAATTGCGGGAACTTAAGAAGCCATTCATTGTTGCATAATCCTCTATCTAGCTTGCTTTGTGAATTCCCTCTAGCCCATGTGAATTTAACTCCATGTAGTGGGATGTCGACAAGATGGGTGTCGTTAATCCACTCAACAAAGTCCTTCATACTAGCATCAAATCTATAAACCCCTACCCTTTCACTGGGGTGAGTAACTTCATTGAAATCACCTATAAATAAGAACGGTTTACCCATGTTGGACCATAGCATCTTCAAGTTGTCAAACATATGAAGTCGACCTTGCCTATCATTAGGCCCATAAACGATGCCCACACAACACTCAAAGCCATTTTTCATAACTTTTCCTTCTAGAATTAACCATCTATCCCCTATGTGTTTATGCTCCACGCAGAATATATTTGGGTCCCATACACATACTAAACCCCCACTATGTGATTCGGACGCAAGTGCTTCACACCATTCATAATCGTCGTTTCCCCACATTCTTCTTACTCTTCGATTAAAAGAGTTTCTATGTTTTGTTTCCACGAGCCCTAAGAGCGAGATTTTGTTTTTATTAATCAACTGTTTTATGGAGGTGCATTTTTCGCCCCGACCCAAACCTCTAACATTCCATACTAACAAATTCATGAGAGACAATTGAACGGATCACCACAATGGAGGTTCACTTACTAACCCTCGACGGGGTTATTCCTCTCCATAGCCATTATTCTCTTTGATTTTCTAAGCTCAGAAATGACCTCCTCTTCATTGGGTGCCCTAACACCTACGGACTTTGCAACCTTCCAAGTTTCTCGAGCTTCAATGCTACTATTTGACGGTGTGGAGGGTACATACAGTGGGTTTGGGAGTGAGCAAGAAATTCTCTTTGGTCTCCCTCGGGACTTCCTTTTTGAGATAGGTTGTGCACTTAGGATTGGCACGTTACTGGCTTCGACATCCACCATTGGATCAAACATCCTAAAAGTATCTTTATCACTGTGATTGTAGAAACGTATAGAGACAATGAAGTGTAACAAGAGGGGGGGGGGGGGGGTGAATTGTTACTTGTTCTCTTTAGAGTATTTTCGCCCTTTTCTTGCGGAATTATGAATAGAGAAAATACTCAAAACAAAATAAAAGAAAACTTTAAAGAAACACAAAGAATTTAACGTGGGAACAAGAACCACGACCCTCTAGGGATTTCGATTCTCTATTATTTTATGTAATTTAATTCTCTATTACATAAAATATATTTCTCCTTCTCCTTCTCTTCTTCTTCTCGGTTTCTTTCTTGTTCCTTTTCTCGATTCTCCTTCTCTTTCTCTCTTCTCTTTCTCTCTTCTCTTTCTCACTTCCCCCTTAGACTTACCCAAGTCTAATTACAAATTCTCTCAAAAACCCATACAAGATAAATTCTCTAAATTGGATGAACAAACAAAGATAGCACAAGAAAATATTTAGGAATTAATTTTCGGTTTAGAACACTTAATATTTTCCTTTTCTTGATTCTTGAAACTCACGAAATTTGGGCACAAATTTTTCGGAAATTTTTCTCTCAATGTTGATCACCAAATGTTTGTGCCGGTTAGAAAAATGCTTTTATAATCTTTTTAGAACAAGTTATGCCATAAACCCATTATCCAAAGATGAGGGATTAGTGGGCATTGACCGTGAGAAGGAAATAACTTCCTTGGTGGTTATTCAAAGTCAATCCTTGACTCTAGCTAAAAATAGCCATTTTCAAGAGACTTTTTAGGAGTTAGTTATTTTAATTCTTAGATTAATTCCTTGTGCTTTCTTGTTTATTAACCGTACAACAAAACTAAAATATAGAAAAATAAACTCAAGACTTTTTCTAAAATAATTTTGTTGACTTCTCTTCTGACCGGATTCTGGAGGAACAACGTACTGTCTCTATCTGCAACATCATCAGTTTATCAATATCAGGAACAGTAGACTTGGATTCTACTCTTGACTTCCTCATTGACCTTCTCTACTGATTTTGACTTTGTTGACTTTGACTTTGACTTGTACGATTGCCATTGACTAATCCTTAGGTACCATCGACGATTACAATAATCGGATATTTAACCTACAAAACAATCTCTACAAATATTTTGTTTGTTTATAATTTGTTAAGTCATCATCAAAACTCAAATGGGCCAACAAATTCCCCCTTTTTGATGATGACAAACTTATAAACAAACTTGGTTAAAGGAAAGAGTAAAACTAATAGCTTTGAACATGTTAGAGATTAATCACAAGTTCAAACATATTTAGTAAATGAAATCGTTACAAGTAATTTACCAAATTCTAAAGCAAGCATATTACTCTAAAATATTTTTGGCGAAAATCATGTGATTAAGCATGACTTCAAATTTTTCAATTTTTAAAATAAAACGCGAAACAAAACATAAACATAAATATCAAAAACGTATAAACCAAGAACATAATAGTTAAGAAACTTAAAGACATAAAATTAAAAATTAAGAGACACAACAAATCAAGTAATTCTAATTAAGTAATTCAAGACAATTAAGTAAGTCAAGAAAATTATGAGTTGTATGAATCAAAGATAAACAAAGTGATATTCAATATTACTCATGTCAAACAACAATTAACCAATTTATCCATATAAACCAAACATAAGCAAAACAGTAAGTCAACATACTCTTGTTGGCTATGGCTACTCTTCCCCCTTAAATATAACAACAGTAAGTTATCAAACTAAGTGTTATGAAGTAAACCAAGAATAGAGAATCAATTATCCAAAGAATAAGCAAAAACGTAAGCATTCACAAGCATTCACAAAAGTTTGTTTGCTACTCTTCCCCCTTTTGGCATCAATCAAAAAGTCACTACAACATAATTTGCTTTTAGTGGGATATATTTAGCGACATTTAATTTAAATGTCGCTATTACTAATTTCTTATAGTGTGTATAGAAGATTTAGTGACATTTATTAGACTCTTTAGCAGCATATTAAAAAATCACACTAAAGCTTTTAGCGACATAGCATCTAGTGACATTTCTTACAAATGCCACTATAGGCTATAGTGACAATTAAAATATGCCACTAAAGACTAAATTAAATGTCGCTAAATCACTTTATGGTGGAATTTAAAATAAAAACCAATAATTATTACACTAAAAATATAAATCAGTGGCATTTTTTTAATGCCACTAAATCTAATGTCGCAAAAAGCTAAATTTGTTGTAGTGAGTAGGGATATGAATCAAAGCACAGCTCTAAGGCAAGCGTTAGACAAATTAAGATAGTAAGCAGCAAACTACGAAAATAAATGCCCAAACATAAATCGAGAAAGCATGCAAGCAAACATATTAGACCATGGGATAAGAAAATAAGGATGATAATAAGGATTAGAAATAGTGGGTTAGTAGCATAAGCATAAAAAGTGAAATGTTTCGTACCCCAGCTGGTACATTAAACAAAAACAAAAGAAAATCATTGTTTAGAATTACAGACGGTGTGGCCAACAAATCATTAAATTTTTAATTGAAACAGAAGCAGGAGGGATCAGGCAGCAGTCTCTTCATCAACAAATTCAGTTTGAACCTCCAGTGTGTCGAGCTTTGCACCAAGACGTGTTTCCATGTCGGTGAGTTGCTCAGCAATGGTGGATAGGGAGACACGAACTTCACTTTGAAAAGCACAAAGTTGAGACTGCAGGACATCAAATTTACCGAGTATTAGATCAATAGGAGTTGGAGGAAAGGGTGAGTCATCCCTAGCAAAACCAGTAGGTGTAGGTGAAGTGGGAATTGGTGATGGTGGTGATGATGGAATGTCAACTGGTGTGGGTGAGGCTGGTTTTGGTGAAGGTGGGGCATCGTTAGTTTGTTTGGTAGGGTGACTGGACATAGCTTCATCCTTACCAACCTTAGCTTTTGAAGCAAGCCTCCTACTCTTCCTTGGAGTGATTTTAGAATCCTCCTTAATGGGCTTAGAGACCTCCTCATCACTTGAACTTGAGTCAACCTCCTCAAGTTCCTCCTGCGAAGCTTCCCCCTCAGAAGGAGCTTCCTCCTTATCCTTATTCACCTCTGCCTCTTTAGCACTGGCAGAGGTAACAGCACCTTGATCCTCCTTTTTCTTTTCTTTCTTTTCTTCTTCCTCAACCTCCTCTTCATTCTCAACTTCTTCTTCATCAGACACGACCTCCTCAACATCTATGAGGTCCTCTAAAATTCCTTTTTCATTGACAGTTAAATGCAAATTTTTAAGGCACTTAGCGCCTATTTGATTGTTTGCGGACATCGGAAAATGAAGACCCTCAAGCGGTACACCGAACTTCTTAAAAATACATGTTAACAACCCTCCATAACCAATCATAAGACCTTTCTCAACACACTCAGATAAGTGAGACACCATCAAGGACGGAAAATTTATTTTAATATGGTTAGCCATGCAATAGATCAACGTAGCATCGCGTAAATTTACTTCACTCCGCTTAGAGTTGCGGGGCAAAATAAATCTACGAGCGATGTTGTACAGCAATTTGTGTAATGGAGACAACGACATGTGACTAAATCTTCTCTTTTCCTCCTGACCAAGAAATTTTAAGACTGTTTTCTCAGTAATACCCGAGAAGACAATTTTTGACCCTACAAAATAAGTGTCAAAACCAACTGTAGGAACCTCAAACCACTCGACAATCATCAAACTACTAAACTCAATTTTAATTTCTTTAACAACACTGGAGCAGACACCATTTTCTATAGAAAAGTTTTTAATAAACTCACGCATCAAATTGGGGTATATGTGGTTGCATGAGTAATCGTACATAAGCTTTTCCCAACCCTGATTTTCTAAAATGGCATGAAATTGGGGAAAGAAGGTAGAATCATACCAATATTTGTCAAGTCCAAAGCCGACTGACATTTCCTTAGCTACCTCTTCCGCACTATCAGGATCTATGCGCTTGCTCCATTTAGGTGGTTTGGATGAAGAAGCACTTTTAGGGGTTCCACGGGTTCGCTTTTCACCGGCATGCATGGATTGTTTTGGTGTATTGGTCTTGGATGGTTCTTGTGAAGATGAAGGTGGAACGTCAGGATATATCACTTGTAATGGCTTGGGTTGTGTTGATTTCGGCATTTTCTTGCTTGAAGATGAGGATTTTGGAGTTTTCATGATGAAGATGAGAGAAATTAGGGATTTGAGAAGGAGGAGTGTGTTTAATGGTTGACGGTTTGGCAAAAGTAGTACAAGTAAGGTAGATGTGAGTGATGAATGGGACAAATGAGTGTAAGGGTTATAAAGGTGTGAAGTGACGGTTATGAAAAGAAAGTACTACTTCTTGAAACGGTTTTAGTGTATGAACCATGTGAGGTAACGAAAAGTTTACGTGAAAGTTCGTTGAATATGTCGATTTAGATAACCACTTTCCGAAACACCTCGATGATCCGTCTTCCAATTCATAAAATGATGTTGGTTCACCGAAATAAAATAAAATAAAGAAAATGCTGGAATTTGTGGAAAATAAAATATTTTTGTGATTTTTAAAATAATTTATAATATGTGGGTAATAAAATATATAATATAAAATAAGTTATGCTACTTGGTCTAATTAGTTCAAACATGCAAGCAATCAAGATAAAGTTTAAGACATAAATTTAAGGAAAAATTACCCAGAATAATACGACCTTTCACCTATTTTCCACGAATAATACGAACTTTCAATTAACCACGAATAATACGACCTTTGACATATATTTTCCATTGGTATATCGTTTTACCCATTACCGGTTAGAATTTGTATTTAAACAAAAGTTTAATTAATAAACCAAGAAACTCACTCATCTTCTCTCATTTCTCTCTCCTGTCATTATTCTCAAAATACCCAGCCTTCATCTTCACGCAGAGATCGTTGCTCATTCACCTTCATCCCTCCCAAGCTTGTCAATTAACTCACGCAGAGATCATCATCCAAGATTCGCCTCTATAATGGTTAGTTTATTCTTCTCAATTGCATAATTTATCATCTAATTTTGCAAACACCCAAAAATTAGGGTTTATTTTTTCGAAAATTAATTATTCTCATTTATGATTAATACTTGTTTTTAAGTTGAAATTATTTGTAATTTAGTGTTTTTTGATTGTTTTTAGGCTAATATGAATGATTTCATTACATTGAAGTTTTGGTATGGTGGGACATTCAAAAAAAGAGGGGTGGGTTTTTTGATTGTTTTTAGGCTAATATGAGGATTTGATTAATAAATACAGGGAGAATCCTGAGGATGATGATGAATCTGATGATGATGATGAGTCTGATTTTATGGATGAACCCGAGTCAAAAACCGATGAAGGGTCTGACGAGGAGGATGAGATGAAAGATGACGCAGATCAGCTGGGTGATGAATGGCAGAAGCATGGGAAGAAAGATAAGATTATAGATAAGCAATTCATGAAGGACCCTAGTGAGATAACTTGGGATACCGTGAATAAAAAAGTGCAAGAAATTGTGTGCAGAATATGTTTGTTATACTTGATATTCTTGCTCAGTATCCAAACATTGTCGTTGATGATTCTGCAGAGCGTGATGAAAACGAAACTCAGAAAGGTGCTGACTATGATGGTACTATTCGGGTATGGGGAAACTTGGTTGCCTTCCTTGAGAAGATAGATGTCGAGTTTTTCAAAAGCTTGCAGTGTATAGAACCCGAATGAAATATTATCAACTCAAGCATCGACGACAAACATTTGACCGGCATGTCAATGGAGGTGAATGGGTGAGGAAGAAGCTTGAAGCAGCAAAAAAAGGGAGAATTGAGCAACGGTCAGATTTTGACCGGTTCAGTAGGTTGCAAACAGGTAAGGTATACCACTGGAAAATATATGTCAAAGGTCGTATTATTCGTGGTTAATTGAAAGTTCGTATTATTCGTGGAAAATAGGTGAAAGGTCGTATTATTCTGGGTAATTTTTCCTAAATTTAAATAGAAGCATACCCAAATCTCGCAATGATTGAGTGAACAATCTTGGTTGTTGTGGTTGATTGAACCCTTCCGATTTTTCAAGATGTTTTGAGGAGGAATACTAGCAATTAAACGTTAGTGAAGCTTGATCATACCTAGCTCCAACCTCATCTTTTCAAATTGTTCTCTTGGAAGCGGTTTGGTCATAATATCTGCAACTTGATCACTAGTATTGACATATTTAACAATAATATTTTTAAGCTCTACGTTATCCTTAAGGAAATGATGTCTAATATGAATATGTTTAACTCTAGAATGATGCACCGGATCTTTAGAAATACAAATAGCACTAGTATTATCACAATAAATAGGAACACATTCAAGTTTAATACCAAAATCTCTTAGTTGTTGTTTAATCCAGAGCATTTGGGAACAGCAGGCTGCTGCTGCTACATATTCAGCTTCTGCCGTGGATAAAGCTACTGTGTTCTGTTTCTTGGAACTCCATGATACCAAACAAGATCCAAGAAACTGTACCATTCCTGAAGTGCGTTTTCTATTTACAAGATCACCTGCGTAATCTGCATCACTATACCCTTTCAAGTCATAGACATCACTTTTAGGATAAAATAAGGATAAGTCATCTGTTCCCTTTAGATATCTAAGAATTCTTTTAACTGCCGTATAATGTGATTCTTTAGGATTTGATTGAAATCTAGCACACAAGCCAACACTAAAGGATATATCGGGTCTACTAGCTGTTAGATATAGTAGTGATCCTATCATGCCTCTATACATCGTTTGGTCAACATTAATTCCGTTAGAGTCTTCATCTAACCTAATGTTAGTGGCCATGGGTGTATGGTTTGTCTTAGCACTATCTAGTCCATATTTCTTTAGAAGTTCTTTTATATATTTTTGTTGATGAATAAAGATACCGTTAGCAGTTTGTTTAATTTGCAAACCAAGGAAGAAATTTAATTCTCCCATCATACTCATTTCAAACTCATTACTCATTAGGTCAGCAAATTCCTTACATAACGATTCATTTGTAGCACCAAAAATAATATCATCAACATATATTTGAACAACTAATATATTCGAACCTTTATTCTTAAAGAATAAGGTTTTATCAATTTTGCCACGTATGAACTTATTTTCAATCAAAAACTTAGATAATCTCTCGTACCATTGTCTAGGTGCCTGTTTTAGCCCATAAAGAGCTTTATCAAGCTTGTAGACGTGATCCGGAGAAATTGGGTTTTCAAAGCCAGGTGGTTGTTCCACATATACATCTTCTTCTAGAAACCCATTTAAGAATGCACATTTTACGTCCATTTGATATAATTTAAAATTCATGAAAGCAGCAAATGAAATAAGAATTCTAATAGCTTCTAATCTAGCTACGGGAGCAAAAGTTTCAGTATAGTCAATACCTTCCTGTTGATTATAACCTTTTACCACCAACCTTGCTTTGTTTCTAACGATTATGTCGTGTTCATCCAGCTTGTTCCTGAATACCCATTTAAGTCCAATAATCTTCTTGTTCTTCGGTTTTGCTTCTAAGTGCCACACTTTGTTTCTTTCAAACTCGTTTAATTCATCTTGCATAGCTACCACCCAATCCGAATCTTGCAAAGCTTCTACATGATTCTTGGGTTCCATAGTTGATAGAAAAGCAAAGTGTGCACAAAAGTTTCTCATTTGTCCCCTAGTTTGTGTGCCTTTGTTCATATCGCTTATAATCAATTCTAGTGGATGTGACTTATGATGTTTCCACGGTCTTGGAACAAAGTCTCTTGTGGGGACAGATGTGGAAGCTGGTTCACTGACTTGGTTCTGATTTGGTTCAACTTCAATTCTTTCTTCTTGTGCTTCTGTTTGAATTTCTGGATTAGGAACTGCAGGTTGTTCCTGATCTTCCTGTGGTTCCTGTTCTTGATTTTGTTCAACATTCTGACCTTGTTGCTGTTCTACTGGATCTTGCTCCTTGTGTATATTTTCATCATCTTCCAAATCCGCAAGACCTATCTTAAAATCACTTGTTTCTTGTTCACTTGTCATAAAGTTAGTCTCATCAAATATTATGTGAACAGATTCTTCAACACACATTGTTTTCTTATTGTAAACTCTATATGCTTTACTATGAGATGAATAGCCAAGAAATACTGCTTCATCACTTCTTTCATCAAATTTACCTAAATTTCGTTTTCCATTAACATGCACAAAACATCGACATCCAAAGACTCGAAAATATGAAATATTAGGTTTAATTCCTTTAAATAATTCGTAGGGGGTCTTAGAAGTGATTGGTCTTATTAAAACTCGGTTTAATATATAACAAGCAGTATTGACGGCTTCGGCCCAAAAATTTCTAGGTAAACCACTAGCAATTAACATAGTTCTAGCCATTTCTTCTAAGGTTCTATTTTTACGTTCAACAACACCATTTTGTTGTGGTGTTCTAGGCGCAGAGAAATTATGACTTAAACCATGCTCATTACAATAATCCATAAACTTTGAATTTTCAAATTCTTTACCATGATCCGATCTTATGTGGACTAGTTGATTGTTACTAGATTTCTGAATTTTAGTAGCGAATGCAACAAATTCATCAAAAGCCTCATCTTTGCTAGATAAGAATAAAGTCCATGTAAATCTACTGTAATCATCAACTATAACAAAAACATATCGCTTACCGCTGCGACTTTGGATTCTCATAGGTCCACAAAGATCCATATGAATTAATTCAAGTGGTTTTGATGTGGTCACGACATTTTTAGTTTTAAAGGATGACCTTGCATGTTTTCCTTTGGCACAAGGATCACATACTTCATTCTTTTGAAATTTTAGGGACGGTAATCCTCTTACTAGGTCTTTAGTACGTAAAGTATTAAGCAATGAAAAACTAGCATGACCTAATCTTTTATGCCAAAGTAGAGGGTCATCTTCTATAACACTCAGACATGTTAAACTGGTTTTAGGAACAGTGTTCAGGTCCACCACGTAGGTGTTCCCTTTTCTAATTCCTTCCAGAATGATGTCACCTGTGTCGTTCCTAGAAATCATGCACTTCTCAGAAGTAAAGTTTACAGAGTTACCTTTATCACAAAATTGAGAAATACTTAAAAGGTTGTGTTTCAAATTCTCGACCAAAAATACGTTATCTATTGCGTGGGAACTTGACCTTCCTATCTTGCCTTTTGCAATGATTTCACCCTTCATATTGTCGCCAAAGGTCACAGTTCCTCCATCATAGGCTTCTAGTGAGAGAAATTTTGATCTATCGCCTGTCATGTGCTTGGAACAGCCACTGTCGAGATACCATGAGCTGTTCCCCCTCACTAGAACCTGCAAAACGAACTTAGTTGTTAGAGGGTGGAACCCAGCCATCCTTGGGTTCCGTGTCGATTAAACAAGAATTAAATTTCTTAATCCAAACTCTATCGACGTATATTTGGTTCGTTTTGTTGTGCTGTTCCCTTTTTAAACATTTATGTTTCAGGTGCCCGGTTTTGCCACAAAAGGAACAGACTTTGTTACTTGGGAGATCAACATAGACCTTTTTCTTTTTGTCATTTTTATCATATCCTAGACCTTCGGTTCCTTTAGTTCTAGCATTAAGAATCCATTTGGGAACTTCTCTAGTTTTCCCTTTATCTCTTGAATTTAATTCAAGCTTAAGTCGATCGTTTTCTTTTAAGGCGGATTCTAGGTCGGATCTCATTTGAAAGAGTACCCATTGAATTTCTTTCTTAGTCTCATAATCTACTTCCATATCAAATTGCTCTAATTGATTCAATTCAATATTTAACATGATGTTTTCTTCTTTAACTTTTTCTAAGGCTTCTTTTAACATCACATTATTATCAAGCAATTCAAAGAATCGATTTTGCACATCGGATCTGAATGAGTTAAGGTAGGATATTTGGTCTTTACATGCTTTAAGGTCTTTTTCAGTTTTGAGAGTGATGGCGGTTTGTTTTTCTAAATTTTCGTGAGATTCTAAAATCATTTTAACTAATCTATGTTTATCCAATTTAAATAGATAATCAGAAAATGGATCAGGAGACAGTACCTCTTTTCCTTTAGTTGTATCGTCATGAGTAGCCATGAGACAGAGGTTAGCTACCTCTTCTTCTTCCACGGGGGCTTCGGTTTCGGCTTCACTTTCGGACTCTCCCCATGCAGCTATCATGGCTTTGCGGAAATCGGTTTTGTTGAAATTTCCCTTTGTTGGTTGTCTTCCTGTTTCTCTTGCTTTCCCTTTAGCTTTCTCGTCCTTCCATAGTGGGCATTCCTTTATGAAGTGCTCGGTACTTCCACATTTGTGGCATTCATATGTTTTGGATTTAGAAGTTCCTTTTTCTTTGTAGTTTCTTTGATTTTTATATCTATTGTTCCTGAAGAACTTCTTGAATCTACGTACCAGCATTGCTGCCTCTTCCTCATCAGTTTCTGAATTTTCTTGATCGTCTGCTGTCAGAGCCAGACTTTTGTTCCTGGAACTGTCAGCTGTTCCCAGATGTAATTCATGAGTCATCAGGGAACCAGCCAACTCTTCCAGATTAAACTTTGTAAAATCTTTAGATTCTTGAATGGCTGTGACCTTTGCTCTCCAACGATCATCTTGAGGTAGGCTTCTTAGGATCTTTCGCACTTGTTCGTCGGTTGGAATAAGCCTTCCAAGAGAGACTAACTCATTTGTGATGTTCGTAAACCTAGTAAACATTTCTTGAATGCTTTCTTTAGGTTCCATAACAAATCTTTCATATTTGGACATGAGTAAGTCAATCTTGGAACGCTTGACTTCGCTTGTTCCTTCATGGGTAACTTCCAGCAGATCCCAAATTTGTTTTGCTGTTTTGCAACCCATAATGCGATTGTGTTCATTTGGACCAAGCCCACAATGAAGCAATTTAATAGCAAGAGCATTCATTTCCATCTTTTGAAAATCTTCTTTCTCATATTCCGTGATTGGTTTGGGAACAGTCTCGTTGATGGAGTTGGTAGTAGTTACCTCAAAATCTCCAACTTCAATGACTCTCCAAACTTGATAATTTTCGGCTTTGATGAAGATCTCCATCCTGTTTTTCCAATAGGTATAGAATTTGCCATCGAACATTGGTGGTCTCTGAGTAGAGTACCCTTCTTCCATACGCTCGTTCATTTTCATCATCTCTAAAGCACCAAGATACGGCTCTCAGGGTTTCCTGATTTAATGAGGAACAGGGCTCTGATACCAATTGTAGAAACGTATAGAGACAATGAAGTGTAACAAGAGGGGGGGTGAATTGTTACTTGTTCTCTTTAGAGTATTTTCGCCCTTTTCTTGCGGAATTATGAATAGAGAAAATACTCAAAACAAAATAAAAGAAAACTTTAAAGAAACACAAAGAATTTAACGTGGGAACAAGAACCACGACCCTCTAGGGATTTCGATTCTCTATTATTTTATGTAATTTAATTCTCTATTACATAAAATATATTTCTCCTTCTCCTTCTCTTCTTCTTCTCGGTTTCTTTCTTGTTCCTTTTCTCGATTCTCCTTCTCTTTCTCTCTTCTCTTTCTCACTTCCCCCTTAGACTTACCCAAGTCTAATTACAAATTCTCTCAAAAACCCATACAAGATAAATTCTCTAAATTGGATGAACAAACAAAGATAGCACAAGAAAATATTTAGGAATTAATTTTCGGTTTAGAACACTTAATATTTTCCTTTTCTTGATTCTTGAAACTCACGAAATTTGGGCACAAATTTTTCGGAAATTTTTCTCTCAATGTTGATCACCAAATGTTTGTGCCGGTTAGAAAAATGCTTTTATAATCTTTTTAGAACAAGTTATGCCATAAACCCATTATCCAAAGATGAGGGATTAGTGGGCATTGACCGTGAGAAGGAAATAACTTCCTTGGTGGTTATTCAAAGTCAATCCTTGACTCTAGCTAAAAATAGCCATTTTCAAGAGACTTTTTAGGAGTTAGTTATTTTAATTCTTAGATTAATTCCTTGTGCTTTCTTGTTTATTAACCATACAACAAAACTAAAATATAGAAAAATAAACTCAAGACTTTTTCTAAAATAATTTTGTTGACTTCTCTTCTGACCGGATTCTGGAGGAACAACGTACTGTCTCTATCTGCAACATCATCAGTTTATCAATATCAGGAACAGTAGACTTGGATTCTACTCTTGACTTCCTCATTGACCTTCTCTACTGATTTTGACTTTGTTGACTTTGACTTTGACTTGTACGATTGCCATTGACTAATCCTTAGGTACCATCGACGATTACAATAATCGGATATTTAACCTACAAAACAATCTCTACAAATATTTTGTTTGTTTATAATTTGTTAAGTCATCATCAAAACTCAAATGGGCCAACAGTGATCAATTCGAATATAATCCGCACAACAATCAGCCAAAAGTTGTTGTGTGCAGCCTGTGTTTGTTTCCTTTTCCCAACGACCAGCAGGAGTAGCTTGCGGATCAGGGGAGCGCCCATTCACCCCACTCGGATCATTTCTGGACTCACTGACCAAACCAGGAAGAGTTCTAGCATCAGCCTCTGTATGCATTGGGTTCACTTCATTTGCTTCTACAACATACTCCTGACATTCAATAATTCTATCCTTCATCCCCTCTGTTACAGTGTTCACAAGACCCATTTGATCATCATTTTTGTTGTTTGCAGCCACTACATTATCCACCCAAGTATTTTCAAGACCTCCATTACAAGTCTGCTCATTTTGGGCATCACCCTTATTTTTCACTGTACCATCTTGTGCCTCTTTATTATTGGCCACTAAAGCTGTATTCTTATCTCCTATAAATATCTTTTCTTCAGTAAAAATGTCCATGCCCTCACTATCTTTTATTTCACTCACCCATACTTCACCAGAGCCCGACGGCCATTCTATTGATACACATGTGTCAATACGTTTCATGATTTTGGTCAAGATCAATAGTCTTGCCGACGTGAGACTATTGAGTCCATTAAACACATTTTCCACTTTAATTGTTCTTCCCCACGTTTCACCCAACCTCTCCCAATTTTCAAAGCTCCAACATTTGGGGTTCAATCCTACACAATTAAGCCACACCAGTCTTTCCTCATAGTGATCACTTTCAGACCATTTTTTTAAATCAATGAACAACTTCCATAATGGTGATGTATCCTCTAAAGCAGCCTGTAAAGTATTTTCATCATCAAAGAAAAGAGCCCATTTTGATGGTGCTAAAGCAGATATTCCTATAACAGGGACAGTGGAGTCGACTAGCGAGGAAATAAGATTTTTAACATCATTAAGAATATCAAACTCAGCAATAACAGCTAACTTCAGTTTATCGATCAGAGATGAATTTTCAGTGAGTTTTAATGTTACCTGACCGTTTGAAGCATCATCGTCAATGTTCACGATCACGTCGCCTCCTTTGTGAACATTGTTATCCTCCTTACTTTGGCCTGCTACCACCTCGGAATATCGTCTATGGTCCCGATGTCTAGGCTGCCATATTACCTTTTTTAAGCGCTGCTCTTCCAAACCCTTTGCACCCTTCACTGAAAACGGCTGTCCCCCCTTCTGATATTTTGCTGGTGTAACTTTCAGTGTGGTCCCATTCAAAAGGAAGCCGTTAAGATTCTGTGCAGCCCTTAAGGCTTCATGTTCCTTCTCGAATCTGACGAAACCGAAGGAATTTTTGGAGTACTTTCTGTGCTTCCCCGATATATAAACATCACAGACTATACCATGTTCTTCGAAAAGTCTTCTAAGCTCGGCTATCGTGGTTGTTTTAGCAATACCATCAACAAATAAACTAAAGATACCAGAGTAAGGACGCGTCAGACCCAGTTGACGAGGCTCCCGAGGTCCACGCCACCACTGGCGGCGGGATTGTCCTCGATGACCAAGCATCAGACCAGGAACTGACCCCTTGTTGTGAGATTCGACATTGTTGACGGTATGAGGCTGGAGTTCAACTTTTGACAGAGCATCGACCCTTTCGTTGTGATTAACAGCATCAACCCCTTTCTTCATCCTCCAAAAATGGTTTACAAAAGATGCCTGCCCACTAGACATAGTTTTCTTCTTCCTTTTCACCAAGATAAACCCGTCGTCGTCAACACTAACGTCTTTTTCAGCGGGCCTGTTATGGTTACTAACAACTTTTTCTCTCTCCTCGGTTGGCTTGGAACGGTGGAGGTTGAGGTGACTGGAAAAGGTGTGGTGGTAAGGTGGGCGGTGGGAGTGGGGAAGGTTATGGCGGTGCAATTCAAACTGAGAAGACGGTTGAAGGTGCCTATTCAAATTCCTACGTAGGGGCTGGAATTCGCTGCTCTTTCTCACTCTAAATTTTCTCACTCTACCCATTTTTTTTATATATAAATATTATATATATATATATATATATATATATATATATATATATATATATATATATATATATATATATATATATATATATATATATATATATATATATATATATATATATATATATATATATATATATATATATATAGGGGAGGGATCCAATGAGAAGGGGTCTCAAAATGAGAAGGATGAGAAGGATTTATAGCCATTGATCTTATTAAAATCTAACGGGTGAAAATCATCTTCTCGTCGATTTTTTCTCCATTTTATGTTATGATTTAAGGTTACTATGTTTTAGAAAATGATACTATGTTATGATTAAAGGTTACTATGTTTATTTGTAAAAGTTACGATGTTCTGTTAAGATTGAGAGAACACAGTAACTATACATAATCATAGTAACCCTTATTCATAACATAGTATCGTTTTCTAAAAACATAGTAACCTTAAATCATAACATAAAATGCAAAAAAAAACCGGGTAAAAGCATCATAAACCGCGTGCAAGGATGTAAACTCATCCTGACCATTGATCGTTCATCTAAACGGCTGAAATTGCTTCTTACCCTTCTCATTTTAAGACCCCTTCTCATTTGATCCTAAAGCTATATATAGATATATATATAATATATAGATATATATATATATATATATATATATGTATATATATATATAGATATATAGATATATATATATATATATATATATATATATATATATATATATATATATATATATATATATATATATATATATATATATATATATATATATATATATATATATATATATATATATATATATATATATATATATATATATATATACACATATATATATATATATAGAGAGAGAGAGAAGGGAGACTAGGCGAATGACGGGCGCATAGCCGTTATTCACTGGTGTTCCTGACAAGTGACAACTTTTCCGGCAGCTTTCAATCACAACAGCCATGAGAGGAGGTAAATCTTCAAGGGGTAGAGGAGGTAGAGGGAGAGGGGAGGATTCCAGAAGCGCCCCGATGGTAACTCGAAGCAGCGTGGAGCTTCCTAATTATGGTACAGACCACTCGGAATCTGATGAAGAAGAACCACCATCTCCGGTTCCTACCGTGAACAGAGACGAAACCAGCAATGAAAAGAAGAGTGAGGAGGAGGGAGACAGTGCAATTAGGAAAGAATTGGTGTTCTTGAAAACTCAATTGGAAACCCTAAAACAACAAATCCAGAACAAAGAGGCGAAGACAGCTACTGACTCTTCTCAGAATGCCCAATTGGTAGAACTGGAGGACTTCCCGACACTTGGAAATGCTCAGGCAGGTCCGAAATTAAGTATGCCTAGTTCCTGGAAGGAGAAGGTAATGAATCATTCTTTGCCTACTAATTTACCACTTAAATTTGTCCCTCCCCAAATTGAAAATGGTAATCATGTAGTCCTCATTGAATCAAATGATGTAGCTGACCTGGTAGATGTTTGGGAAAGGGCGTTAGTTGTTTATGTGGTAGGAGGGAATGCTAATGCTGAAATTATTAGAGGATATGCCCGAAAACACTGGAGTTTTGTTAGCATACCTACTATTCACACACATGAAGATGGGTACTTCATCTTAAGGTTCAAAGACAAAAATGAGTGTGCTGAAATACTGAAAGGAGGTCCCTATTTTCTGAACAAAGCTCCGCTTGTGGTGAAACAATGGACAGTGAACTTTGATTTCAAGGAGGAAATTATGAGGGTTATTCCCGTTTGGGTTAGGCTTCCGAATCTCCCTCTTCATTGTTGGGGTGTTGAATCATTGAGCAGAATAGTGAGTGCTATTGGGGTCCCAATAATTGCGGATAAATCTACTGCGAATCAATTGAAAGTGTCCTTTGCTAGAGTCCTTGTTGAGATTGACATTACACAAGATTTTGTTAAGGATATTAGAGTGAGAGACAACAATGGGAGAGAATTTACCCAGAGAGCTATCCCGGAATGGTGTCCCTATTTCTGCAGGAAGTGCAATAAAATTGGCCATGTGTGTAAGGAGACAAAGGACGATAAACCACACCATAAACCCACCATGGACAACGAGGCTCAACCTTTGGGGAAACCTGGGAAAGTTTGGATTCCTAAATCAATAGTGAAGATTATAGAGGGAGTACAATCAGTGGAGGACTTGAAAGCCCACCTCCATCCTGATATTGAAAGGGAAAGTGAAGCTGCCGACATGGAGAAACAGGCTGACCAGCAACCTGAACCGCAACCCGAAACACCTCAAATGGAGCAGGAACCGGTCCTAGAACTTGATAAAATGGAGGAGGACATATGGACCCCAGTTCCTGTGGGAAAAATTGCCCGTAGAACCATCCCAAACAGCAGGCTTTGCACGATTTCAGGGGCTTTTACGCATGTTGACAGTGGTAATTTGGGGAAGGATATCAATGCAGCTAGTGAAGATCATCAAAGGGGCGGGAACCCTCTAATTCCCACCACTCAATGATTATTTGCTCATGGAATGTGAGGGGTATGAACAACCCCAACAAAGCAAGGGAGGTAAAACAATTCCTTGCTAAGAATAACATAAGTGTAGTTGGCCTGTTAGAGACAAAAGTCAAAGAGAAAAATGCTCAAAAAATTCAGAATGGGTTTGGCAACAGTTGGAAGTGGACCACGAATTACGATCATCATGCAAATGGCAGAGTGTGGGTAGGTTGGAGGCACGACAGGTGTAAGCTTGAAAGCTGCGAGACTCATCCGCAATACATAAGTACCAAAATTCACCCTATAAATGCAAATATGGGTTTCCATATAGTGTTTATCTATGGACTCCACAATGTGAGGGACCGTAGGCCTTTGTGGGATAGCCTAGCCAATTGGGACATTAACTCCCCTTGCCTTTTCATGGGAGACTTCAATGCCGTTTATAAGGAGGATCACAGGAAGAATGGAGCAAAGGTATCCACATATGAAACTTATGATATGTTTCACTGGATCGAGAAAAATGAGCTTTACCCTGTCACAGAAAAAGGCCATGAATTCTCATGGACTAACAGGGAGGAGGGAGACAACCGAACACTTACCAAAATTGATCATGCTTTGGCAAATATTGAATGGTTGAACAAGTTCAGTCATGGGGTCGTGAGATACGTAAACCCCCAATCGTCTGACCTTACCCCCCTCATCCTCACCCTTCAAAAGGATGATCAGCACCAGAGCAAGCCCTTTCGGTTCTTCAACTACCTTTGCGACCACGAAGATTTCCTCACAGTGGTTGAAGACGCTTGGAAGATTGAGACTAGGGGTAAAGGGTTACACAAACTGTGGAACAAAATGGGCAATGTTAAAAAAGCTTTGAAGAATCTTCACACCAGAGAATTCGCGGGGATAGAACAGAAAATCCATATGTGGGAGGAGAAACTTGATAAGGCTCAGTCTAGTCTGAAAAATGGGCAATGTTACTATTTTGTATAAATTTTTATGATAGAAAAGTAACATTTTGTGGCAAAAGTAACCCTTTTGAAAGCTGTTTCTTTTTGGCAAAAATATATTATTTTTCCGCCAAAAAAATCAAGGAAAAAAATAGTAACACGATTTTGCCAAAATATAACAAGGTTCGCATGGTTCACGCTTAAGCATAGTTCACACAGGAACGTGACCGTGTGTATATATATATATATATATATATATATATATATATATATATATATATATATATATATATATATATATATATATATATATGTATATATATATATATATATATATATATATATATATATATATATATATATATATATATATATATATACTAGTAGACAAACTCGTGCATTGCACGAAATTTTCTAATATAGAAATATCTATAAATAATTTTTTTTAAGAAAGATACAATTGCATATTATACTGAATATGATTTGAATATCCCACAATCACATTTTAACTGTAAAAATGATTTCAGTTGGTCAAGTTATGTAAAATCGTCCTTTGTAATTTTTTTATTCTTTTATAGTATTGTATAATTGTATGATTAGATCTAATAAAATCTTTTTGAAAACTTACCTTTAATACTTAAAATCATAATTCATAATTAATGCAAACTTTGTAAATTCGCCATTTGAAATTTTAAAGTTCTTTTATAATATTGTAGGATTGTATGATATGATATGATATGATGGTATGATGATTAGATCTAATAAATTTTTTTTTGAAAACTTACCTTTAATACTTAAAATCATAATTAATGCAAAACTTTGTAAATTCGCCATGTGGAATTTTACAGTTTTTCTATAGTATTGTATGATATGATATGATATGATTTATTGTTAATTAGTTTAGACTTTTGAAAAATCTAATCATATTTCCAAAAACGATTTGTATTCTAAGTTTAAAAGATAAGCTTTGTTTATTGAAATTGTTTAAAAAATAAGCTTGATTTAAGAAAGAAAGTGAAATGAACTTAAAGAATTAAGTCGAATAATACGTAATTTTTTTTTAAAAAAAGACCAAAAATAAAAAATTAGCTTATTGGGTATCTGCCTATCTGGTATCCGATCTGATTTAGACCAGGTATCTTGTTTTTTTTTGACCGAAACTGAATAATGATTTTCGCTATGTTAAAAACCAAATATCCGTATTTCCGAATCCAAATCAATCTAGTATCCAATTTTAAACACCCCAAACTAGAACTATATACTTCATGTTGATTCTTAAAGCTTTGATTTTTTTTTCCTTATCCAGATATGATTGGTTAATATGTAGGCCAAACAATACACAATAATTTCAGGACCAAAACTCCTACTACACCATGTGCAGCATTACCTGTTGTCAAGCTGAGGCCTGAGATCAGCACTCCTTTCCATATCATTGATTCATTAAAAAAAGTAGAATAAAATAAATAAAATATAGTAATAAAATTCATTAACAGCCAAAATCAATAAGAGTTTGTTGAATTGTTGTCATTTAAGCTAATTAAGCTAACTAATCCTTTTTATGTATTTTACGCGACTCAATCGCGGTCCAGTCGCGTGTTTACGCGACTAAATTTACTAAAAAATCACTTAAAATTTTAAATGATTGTTATTTTTCACTCGATTATTAGAATTGGACATATAATATATTATTGATAAGCTCTTGAAATCTAGTTTCAAATGACGCAAACCTTCATTAATGCGATTTTTCTATAAAAAGTTGTGGTCAAAAGATAAAACATGTATTGAATTTCAGCAAAATCAATTTTTAGACGATCGTCGTTTATCGCTCCATTATCGAAATTTGACATATAATGTATCATTGAAAAGATCTTGAAGTCTAGGTTTTAACGCCACAAGCATTATATAAATGTGATTTTCTATCAAAAATTATGGCGAAAAGAGTTAACATGTATCAAATTCAATACAAGCAATTTTTTAAAATTAAAAAATTAACGATCGTTACCAATACTTACTGAATCATTTTGATGATTGTTTGCATTTGACATAGTGTTTCGATATTGAATTTTAGTTTGGTGAGTGTTTTTAAAGAGATGTTAGAGAGATAAAGTAATTTTATAACTTTATAAATCTATATAGAATACTACGTACTATGTCCTCTTTGAATTGAATCGCAGAGGAATTGATGTATTTTTAAAAAAGTGGTAATAAATAAAGATAGAGAGAATGAAATGTGTAGATAAAGAGAGTTAATATATGTGAGATTAAAAAAAATAATGTGTCATAGTCCAAAAATAAATAATACAAATTAAATGTGATAGATCAAAATAAAGAACAATACAAATTCAATTCTACAAGAGTAAAAGAGATTAATCGAAACTAGAGGTGTTCAAAGCAGACCCGATGATCCGATAGACACTCGACTTTATAACCGAACCCGATTTGACCCGACTTAAATATGGTTCTACAATTATGTAAAAATCAATGTAAACACAAAACCGAAACACCTGATCCGAAATCAACCCAATGACCCGAATGAACACCTCTAATCGAAACTATTAAAAAAAAAAAAAAAAGTAAAACCCTAATAAAATTTAGATGCGAATTAAAATTAAATGAGAGCCGGGAATACATTGTAGGCTGTAGCCTCATCTTTCTCCTAGCAGTTTGTGCTTTTCCAGTTCTGCGACAACCCACATTCATTCATGTGCTTTCTCTCTCTTCCTTCCCTATCTTTCTTCCCTTAGAAAGCCTGCTACACATTTTCCCCTTCTTTTCTTTTCTTTTTTTGGGTTTCCATCTTTAATTCCTCTTCCTAAAGCTACCAACTTTAGTAGGTAGTAGATAGAAGATGAGGAAGAAAAACAGTGTTGTTGGGCACTTATTTTTGGTAATTTTATCACTTGGGTTGTGTTTATTTTCCTCTAATAATGTTGCAGTTTCTCAAGCAACTGATGATGATGATGCTTCTGTTATGTTAGCTTTAAGAAAAAGCTTAAACCCACCTGAATCTCTTGGATGGTCCGACCCAGATCCCTGTAAATGGAGCCGGGTATCATGTTCGCAGGATAATAAAGTGACCCGGATTCAAATTGGGCACCAAAATCTTGAAGGTACTTTACCCCCTAATCTTTCTTCTCTTACTTCTCTTGAAAGGTTAGAACTTCAAGGAAATGGAATTACTGGTGCTCTTCCTAGTTTAAAGGGTTTAAGTTCATTGCAAGTTGTTATGCTTAGTAACAATAATTTTAGTTCAATTCCAAGTGATTTTTTTGATGGGTTAACTTCACTTCAAACTCTTGACCTTGATAATAACCCTTTTCAAGGGTGGGAAATTCCTGAATCTTTGAAGAGTGCTTCAACTTTGCAAAATTTTTCTGCTGTTTCTGCTAATATAACTGGTAAAATACCCGGGTTTTTCGGGCCGGATGCTTTTCCGGGTATGATTCATTTGCATTTGAGCTTTAATGATTTGGAAGGTGAGTTGCCTAGGAGCTTTGATGGGTTTCAATTGCAGTCATTGTGGGTTAATGGACAGAAAGGTGGTAAACTTGGTGGAAGGATTGATGTGATTCAAAATATGACTTCTTTGAAGGAAGTTTGGTTGCAAACAAATGCATTTTCTGGTCCATTGCCTGATTTTTCAGGGTTGAAAGATCTTCAGGTTTTGAACCTTAGAGATAACATGTTTACAGGACCTGTTCCCTTGTCTTTGATGAATTTAGAGTCTCTTCAAGTTGTGAACTTGACTAATAACTTACTTCAAGGGCCTGTTCCGGTGTTTAAGAGCTCGGTTTCTGTTGATTCTGTTGCTAATTTGAACAGTTTTTGCTTGCCAAAACCTGGTGATTGTAGTCCACAAGTAAATGTGTTACTTTCTGTTGCGAAATCGTTGGGTTATCCTACTAGACTTGCTCAATATTGGAAGGGGAATAACCCATGTGTTGAATGGTTTGGTATCACTTGTAGTAATGGTAACATTACTACTGTTAATTTAGAGAAAATGGATCTAAATGGAACTATTTCTCCTGAATTTGCATCCCTTAAGTCATTGCAAAGGCTTATTCTTGCAAGTAATAACCTCACTGGTACCATCCCACAAGAGCTTACTACTTTGCCTGCGCTTACTGAGCTCGATGTGTCGAACAACCATCTTTATGGGAAAGTTCCAACCTTTAAGAAGAATTTGATTTTACATACTCAAGGTAATCCCGACATTGGAAAGGATGCTCCATCCCATGGTCTAGAACCTTCTTCACCCTCAGGCTCAGCTGATGGACAGAGTGGTAATTCTAGTTCCGGGAACAAATCAAAACATTCTACTGTTGTAATTGTAGCTATATCTGTTGCTGTATTTCTGTTTTTGGTTTTATGTGGTGTGGTGGGATTTTGTATTTTCAAAAAGAAGCAACAAAAGTTCAGGAGGGTTCAAAGCCCCAATGCTATGGTTGTTCATCCTAGACACTCGGGTTCTGACAATGATAGTGTTAAGATTACAGTTGCTGGATCGAGTGTTAGCGTAGGAGCAATTAGTGAGAGCCACACGATTCCATCGAGTGAGACGGGTAGCATTCAAATGGCTGATTCCGGGAACATGGTTATTTCCATCCAAGTCCTCAAAAATGTGACAAATAACTTTAGTGAGGATAATATTTTGGGACAGGGAGGGTTCGGAACAGTTTATAAAGGTGAATTGCACGATGGGACAAAGATTGCTGTGAAGCGAATGGAGTCTGGCGTGATCGCAGGCAAAGGGCTGAATGAGTTCAAGTCTGAAATTGCAGTTTTGACTAAGGTCCGACACAGGCATTTGGTCGCGCTTCTTGGGTATTGTTTAGATGGCAACGAGAAGCTATTGGTATACGAGTACATGCCTCAAGGAACCTTGAGCAGGTATCTTTTTAACTGGGCAGAGGAAGGGTTGAAGCCTCTTGAATGGACTAGAAGATTAAGCATTGCCTTGGATGTGGCTAGAGGTGTTGAGTATCTCCATACATTGGCCCATCAAAGCTTTATACACCGAGATCTAAAACCTTCGAATATCCTTCTTGGAGATGATATGAGAGCAAAAGTTGCTGATTTCGGTCTTGTGCGTTTGGCCCCAGAAGGAAAGGCCTCAATTGAAACTCGAATTGCTGGAACCTTTGGATACTTGGCACCCGAATATGCAGGTAACTTCTTTTTATATATTACTGCAGCTATTTCTACTGTGTATTGTGTTCTTTGAACTGTATAAACTTTGAGACTTTATTTCACTAAAGTAATGACCAACGGTCAATCAAATACAACCTCTTTATGACACTAATGACACTAACAAGGGTAAGGTTGCACACATCTAGCCTTTCAACCGCACCTTGGAATCCACTTGATGGCATTGCGGTAATGAAATGTTCTTTGCTGCTACCATTCATCTTACAACTCTTAGTTCTTATATTTCATGTAAAATATCTTTCGAGTCCAGAGTTCTGCGGTAATGGTCGATTGTTACTCAAAACTGACTAGCACTACACTAGTATTTAGAAGTAACAACAAATTAATTTTTATTCTTTAACCAACTACCATTTGTATAATTAAATGGAGCGTTGGTTTCAATATATTTTGATGGTTTAAGACTACTATGCTGACCTCATTTTATGAAATTAAGACGTTGGCATTGTTATTGTATGGTTGAAGAGTACTGCCACTATATTTGGAGAGTTCCCCAAGCCAAAATAAGAGAGTAATGACTGTTAGACTTACGAGAACCAACAATATCAAGACATTATGGAGAAAAGCTAGCCAGTAGAATAGTACTCCAAGTAGGAGTTCGGGACATGGCTTTCATTCTCATAATTACCAAACGAGGAACCAATTTTCTCTTGACATGATGCAAATTTCTTATTCTATAATAAATTACTTTTAAAACTCCCAACTATTCGTGGTTTAAATATAAAACTCCCAACTATTGATTATTATTCAAAACTCCCAATTTTAGGCCCATTTTAAATTTAAAGCACCGATGCAATTTTATAACCTATTTAACCAGTTATCATTTTGTTAAAATGGGGGGGTACGTGAAGAGTCCTGTAAGGTCAAAGGGGTGAGGTGATTGATAAATACAATTGGGTCCCACTACTTCTCAACTAAAACCAATTTATCCAGTTATAAGTCATATTGGACTTTAAATATAAAATGGGCCTAAAGTTGGGAGTTTTAAATAATAATCAATTGTTGGGAGTTTTATATTTAAACTGTGAATAGTTGGGAGTTTTTAATGTAATTTTCCCTAAATAATATTGGGTCTTATTTTTTGTGAATTTATAATTACTTGTGAGGCATAAATCATAATTTAGACGAAGTCACGTATAGAAAATGAAAACTCATCATGGCCTGGCCTCGCCATTCTTGCTCAAACAACATTTTGCCAGGTTTTCAAAATTTGAGTACCCTAAACTTCAATGCAGTTCCAATTTAACAAACTGAGTCATCCGGCGATAGTTACTTTTTAATTCTACCTTACCTTTTAGTGTTTGTCTGATTTTTCATAGCACATAGAAACTTTGCATTACCCTTATCCCATTAAGGGGCTCAAGCAGTCCCACCTAGGAAGGGTTAGGGGGGACGTGTTGCATGTATGACCATCCTTGTAATATCATATTTTTCATAGAAAGCGAAACGCGTTATTATCAACAACCGCAACCTGATACTGTGGACATTCTCGAATCTTTGGATCTTATATTCTCTTGCCAATTAATGCTACAATTCTAAACAACGAAAATGCTCGTATTTGCCTATCTTGATTTAGATGTCTTTTGGGTTAGTACCCTGGTTTTTGGCTTTTTGCAAACAAAACCCTTTTCTCAAATAGCATGATCTGTTATTGACTGGATGATGCTTATTTTCAGCATCACATGATCTTAACTTCTGTGTACTTAATTTTCCTTAACATGCTATTGACCTTCTTTGAATTTGCATTGAAATGATCTCTCTACCTACACAGTAACTGGACGAGTTACCACTAAAGTCGATGTCTTCAGCTTCGGAGTAGTGTTGATGGAGTTAATCACGGGGAGAAAAGCTTTGGACGAGACGCAGCCTGAGGAAAGCATGCACCTCGTGACATGGTTCAAGCGTATGCACATCAACAAGGAGACTTTCCGCAAAGCAATCGACTCCAGCCTTGACCTTGATGAAGAAACCCTCGCGAGCATCAGTACCGTCGCAGAATTGGCGGGGCACTGTTGCGCAAGGGAGCCATACCAAAGGCCAGACATGGGCCATGTGGTCAACGTCTTATCATCTTTAGTAGAGCTCTGGAAACCTACCGAATCCAACTTTGATGACTGTTATGGTATCGATCTCGAGATGTCTTTACCTCAAGCTTTAAAGAGATGGAAGGCTTCCGAAGGTACAAGTCAAGCGGAATCTTCATCTTCATCCTTTGTTGATAACACGCAAACTAGTATGGTTGCTCGGCCGTATGGTTTTGCCGAGTCCTTCACTTCAGCTGACGGACGATGAGGTGCTGAGTAAATGATGAAGACTATGTTACACCCTGAAATTGGGAGTGTATGGATGGGAAAAAACATTTGAAGATGTGTATTGTTTGGTGTTATTTTCTTGTTTTTGTTTAGATGTATATGTATTAGCCCTTTTGATCTTTCTTTTTTTTTTAATTAATTTCCTGTAGTTTTTATCTTGGGATGAATCTTTCATGTAACTCATGGTTTGAGGTGAGGCTCTCATAGTATTCAAATTTAAGTCTTCTAAAATTGATCAAAATGTTGCTTATCCAGTTGCTAATATGGATTACAATTTACAACTCATTTTCGTTTGAAGGATTACGGCCCGTTTGGTTATTGGTACTAAATGGTGGTAATGGGAATGAATTATAGTGTAAAATTCCATCAAAACTTTCATGTCATTCCCATGGTAATGAAACTTTGATCACAAAAAGGTTTTTTGTTTACAAATTTCCATTACCATCTAATACCATATCTCATATTGGTAATGCATTGGAATGAATTTTATGAACAAAATGAGATGATTGGAGGTTGTCAAATATGGTAATCAAGGTAGCCAAGAGATTTTTCAACCCAAATTACACTAAATTTTCATTCCCATTACCATGGTTTATTACTACCTACCAAACGGGCCGTATGAGTATAAATTTTCTATATTTTGTTTGTATTGAGGGAATTGGAGGGAGAAAAAGGTTATAAATTCACAAGAATATAATTTTGTTGGGGAAAAATTTAGAATGAATGACTTTTAAAAGGATTTAAGCCTCATAATTTGTTAATAATTGAATTTCTCAAATCTTAGAAAGATTTTAAGGAACTGTTAATTCTATTTCTATGCCTTTCCTTCCTCTTCTTCCTAAATTAAATAAGAAAGTCTTCCCCTGTTAGTTCCTCTTTCTCTCTTTTCCTTTCTTATTTTATTTTTCTTTCCCATCTAATTGTTATAAAAACAAAGTGTTAATAAAAAAATTAAAAAAAAAAACTCTTTTTTTCTTCACTTCATAGTTTCATTGACTGCAAAATGGTTTTTTTTTTTTTTTTTTCATTTTATACTATATTTCAAGTTTCATCACATAACATATTACTGCAAGACATTTTTGTTGATATTTTTCCCTCCTATAAATCTCATTCCCTCTAAACAACAAATCATTCCTTAAAACTCTCACTAGTCAAACACCCAAAAACCTACCACAAAAGATTTGTGAAACTAATGCGTATGCTGAGGTTGATGTGCGGTCACACATTGATGAATAGAATCACATATGCAGAGAAAGACGCTCTCGTAATGAGGATAGAAAGAATCATAGTAAAGGGTAAGAGAAATCAAGAAAGATCTAGGAGAATTTGAGAGCAACTAATAAGAGTTCATTTGTATGAGTTACACCTCTCTAAGGAGTATAGTTGGATGCGCCAGATTCATGTTGTAGACTATTGTTAGAGTACATATAACATATCTTGGAGCCTCAACCATTAGCTTAAGCTTTTGGTTGAGTTGGTTTCTTGACATGGTATCAGAAGCCAGTGTGACAAGAGGTCACAGGTTCGAATCTCAACCACCCCTCATTTAAAAGTGGAATATTTAGCACCAGGTATGAGGAGGACCCGTGTTGCATCCACACTTCTAGCCCAAAGGGCTCTCGTGTGAGGGGGAGTGTTAGAGTATATATAACATATCTTGGAGCCTCAACCATTAGCTTAAGCTTTTGGTTGAGATGGTTCCTTGACAACTATTGATTTCCTGCCGCTTACCTGTTGGTGTTTGTATTTTTTTGGCTTTTCTCGCTTTTATTTTTATTTTTTTATTTTATTTTAGTCTAATTTACATATTCATTTTATTTAATTTTTTTAAGTTTTAAGGGTCAAGCTTGTATGATAAAATGCAGCTTAAGGAGTTGGTTACAGCTTCACTTAGTCCTATTCCTTGCAAGAGCTTTTGTTGTTTTTTTCGAGCCGAAGGAATCTATGGTCGCGCTCTCCTTTATTGGTATGAGTTGTCGTCTTCTTTTCCTCTCTAGACCTTTATCATAGTTTTTTATGGACGAAATACACTATGGTATGATGATGATGATATTTTGTTTGCATAGTCTCAAATGTTTGTTGGGGAGTGACATATTATAGTAGAAAATGACATTATTAAATACAGATTCATATCAAGACAAAAAGGTAATTACAAATAAAGAGCCAATACTCTATCTATTGGGGTAATTATAATATCTATTAAGGTAATTATAATATAATAATGGATAATTTACCAACTACAACCTCTAAGTTTACTCAATTTCAAATAAACAGTCGCGAATTTTGTTTATTACCAATTACAGCCTCCAACTTACCAAACATGGCTTCGAGACAGCCAAAACAGCCAAAAGGTAATAAAAAAAGGGGGGTTAAAATGGGGTGTTTTGGCTGTCTCGATGTCATGATTGTTAAGTTGGAGGCTGTAGTTGGTAATAAACGAAGTTCGCGGCTGTTTATTTGAAATTTAGTAAACTTAGAGGCTGTAGTTGGTAAATAATCCTATAATAATGTAATTCATCCGATACAAAATACTTATAACGATTGACTTTTCATGTTTAATGCACTAATTTAATTTTTAATATTTCTAATTTTGCATAATAAAAAATTATAAAAATTTGATATTGATAATCTTTGTATTAAGACTAATCGAACAAGATCTTATTGATTATTATTCAACTTATAGATTAAATATTAATCATAAATTAAGGGTGATAAATAAATAATGCAATAATTCTAATGTTGCAAGTACTTTGAAACAAAGAAAGTATATGATAGTTCAAGTTGAATTCTAATTAGAATCATCATCATCATACCCAAATATCTCGCTCGGAAGCAAGGTCTAGGCAAGAGAAGGTGACGAGTAATTCATACCCCTACTTCATTCACAAGGAGTACTAAAAGAAAACAATCGATTTTACCGCAAACATTCCGAATAGAATCAAATATTCAAATGTAATTTAGGAACAAAGAGAATGGCAATTTATGGGGTCCAAGCATAGGCCTTTGGAAGTTGAGTTGAGTAAAATGTAGCAAAGCTGTATTGAAAATGACATTGATGGTACACAAGAAAGCAAGATCCTGATCATGTAGCATGTAGGGTATGTGAGACTTCCACTTGTCTTCTATTTTAAGCATCAGCCTCCCTTAAGCAACATTAGATGCTGTCTAATTATGTCATTAAGATTCCACTTTAACATTATTATTATTATCAATTTTTAATTCCTCTCCTCCACCTAACCACTCATTTGATCGGTGGTGTTATTATAAAACTACTTCTTAATACTAGATTATTCAAACATACCTTAACTTTAATACTGTCAAGGAACCAACTCAACCAAAAGTTTAAGCTGATGGTTGAAGTCCCAAGCTCAGATATGTTATATACTCTAACACGCCCTTTTACACGAGAGTCCTTTTCATACTTGACGCTAGATATTCCATTTTAAATGAGGGGTGGTTGAGATTCGAACATGTGATCTTTTATCACAATGGCTTTTTATACCACTAGCTTGAATCCCGTGCCAAGCACGGAAAATTTAAAAATAATTTCTTAAATATAAACAAAATTAGTTTACATGTATTAATTTGTTATTTGTTAACTAAAATAAATATACAAATACTATTTGACGAGTTAGATTAATAAAGAATAATATAAAGAATAAAAAAGATATTTGCATGAATTTGACCACAATTTTGTCCAATTTTTTTATTGTTATTTATATAGAATTTTACTTACCCAATTTGAAACCTGCATCTAACATATTGTCCAATTTTGGCTGGCCATTTAAAACGTTAATTGATCAAAATAATAGGGCATTCAAACTTAATTATTCTACTTACCTTATTTAACTAAATGAGTATATTTTGGATGGAAAACAATTAACATGAAGACGACATGTGTCTTACTGAATAACGATTTTAGTATGTAGTATAGATGTCAAGGAATTAACTCAATCAAAAACTTAAGCTTATGGTTGAAGTCCATACTCTAACAATTACTCCCTCCGTTTTCATATGATCTTCTCAAATAGAATTTATGAATTTTAATGTTAAACTATATTTTTGATTTCTCAATTCTCATTGATCTATATAAAAAAACATATTCATGTCAGATCTTAATAGATTCTTTGCAATACATATAATATCAACATTTTAAAATTCTTAAAAACTCACAATAAAAATAATTAATTTTTAAATTACATTGAGATCTGCGCAAAAAGGTAAATGTAAAGAAAAAAATTAAAATAAAAACTAGAGATGAATTGAATTGAAAGAAAAAATAAGGCAAATAGAATACCATGATGCACATGAAATTAGAAATTATCATCCTTAATTTGGTGTTGGTGGAAAATTTTCCTCTTCGTTCCACCAAGATGAATATTTAGTCCAATATTAAGGTTTTTATTTCTTTGTTTTTTCTTTCCTGTCATTTTACAATTAGTTTTGACTTTTAGAACAAATATACTCTCTTAATTCTATACTTTAATAATCTCCTTTTTAGTTTAATTTTATATTCCCATTAATATTTGCTCTCAATCTAACCGTAACCTAATCAAGATAACACTTTGTAAACTTCATAAATTCGATTTAGTACAATTTTTCTAATAGTATAATCGATATTGGACTTCAATTTAAGTCAAAAAAATATTGGACTACAATTACTAGTAGTATTAATTTAATTTTCAATCTGAGTTAGTGACACAATAATTCTCTTTGTCTCTTTGAATTACTATATAACGCAAATTTAAGTATAAAAATTTAATATTATGTAGTAGACTTAAAATTTAAAAAAATTCAAAAAGATAGCCTACTTACATTATTTATGCTTTATATACTTTTTCCGTTTCATACTAGTTACAACATATGCAAAATGACACTATTCATTCAACAATCGTAATCTGTGATTTTTTTTAATCTATAGGTGAAAATATAGTCAAGTGAGATTTTGTTTGATTTGTCTCATTGCTGCAAAGATTATTAATATTAAATTTTTATAATTTTTTATCATACATAATTAGAGATATTAAAAATTGAATTAATATATTAAAAAGCGTAGAAAAATAAATATTGCAAGTAAATTGAGACGGTGGAAGTATGAGGTTTGACTTAGAAACGAGCAAAGACATGCTTTTACAACTCCCTACACAAGTTGTTGCTTTGCTTTTATAAGTTGTCCTTTTCCATTCCCATCGCCCTTGGTAGTTATCACAATCCGGTGCCTCCCATAGAATTGTGATTTGTGATTGCCTCACCCACTTGCGTGATACATATTTTTTTTTTTTTAAAAAAAAATACAATAATTCTATACCTCAAGTTTTGGTCTAACAACTATTACATTTCTATTTCTGTCCTATTTAATTTGCATCTCTTTAAATAAGTGTAATTTTAATTTATAGTTCAATTGAATGAGATAATAAAATGATTAAACGTGATTAAGAAAATTGTTGAGAAAAGTGTCGATATAACACACACACTTTCTCCCTTTGTGTTGTTAGATGAGAAAAAATAACCAATCCAATTGTAATAACAATAATAATTCCACAATCAAGCACAATAAAGTAAAAATGCGGAAGTAAAGCACACACAATATTTACGTGGAGAACCCAATGCGGGAAAAAAAACCACGGGACCGTAAGTGGTACGACACTCTTCCACTAATCACCAATAAAATTAATAGGTACACCCAAAATCCTCTCTAGACAATACTAGAGGTAATACAAACACCAAACAACCCTAATACATCACTCAAAAGTGGTAAAATAATAATTAGGGTAAAGTTAGGGCAAAACAAATTACCCACTTACAGTGCACAAAATGACAATCCAACCGTTGAGTATGTAGGTTGGGTAGGCAGGAACACCGTGTCAAAATTTGAAGAAAATCGGAGTACGAATGGCCTTCGATCGGATCGCCGAAAATCTTGCGCGCACGGTTCTCTCTCCTCTGTCGTGTTCTCTGTTTTGTGTTTTGTGCGTGAGATATCTTTTTCAATACTCAATTGCCTTATTTATATATAAAGCTCCTGCCTAATTTTAGGCTTTTATTATTATTATTATTAAAGCCCTAATAAGTCCATAATATTTTAAAGCCCATACAATTAAAATATTAATTGGACTCTTCCTCCAAGTGGGAGGGAATAACCCAACAAATCTCCCCCTCACTCCAACTTGGGGGGTAAGACAAGCCCCGCTTTCGAACGGCACACCTCTAACTTGTCCCTAGGTAGGATCTTAGTTAACATATCCGATCCATTTTCATGAGTACTGATCTTCACAAGCTCAAAAGTATTTTCTTCTATCTGATCTCGAATCCAATGATACCTCCTTCGTATATGTTTGGTTCGACCATGATAGGTAGCATTCTTAGCTAGGTGAATGGCACTCTGACAATCACAATGTAACAAATAATTGTCTTGCTCCAAGCCCAACTCTTCAAGGAAGTCCCTCATCCACACTAACTCTTTACCAGCTTCAACTGCTGCCACATACTCTGACTCAGTAGTCGATAAAGCAACACATTTTTGCAATTTAGATTGCCAAGAAACAGCTCCTCCTGCAAACGTCATCATGTAACCAGAAGTAGACTTACTAGAATCAATATCACCTGACATATCAGCATCTGTGTACCTATATAACACAGGTTCGCCAGGACCAAAACATAAACTAACTCTAGAAGTACCCCTGAGATACCTTAGAATCCACTTAACTGCTGCCCAATGCTCCTTTCTAGGATTAGATATAAACCTGCTAACTACCCCAACAGCATGAGCTATATCAGGCCTAGTACATACCATAGTATACATCAAACTACCCACGGCGGATGAATAAGGCACACTTTTCATCTTCTTCTTATCTTCATCTGTTGTAGGACATTGTTCGGAACTCAATTTCATATGCACTGGCAGTGGAGAACAAACAAGCTTAGCATTGTTCATATTGAACCTTTTCAGCACCTTTTCAATGTATTTCTCTTGTGATATCCACAATTTCTTATTTTTCCTATCACGAGAAATACGCATGCTTAAAATTTGTTTTGCAGGGCCAAGATCCTTCATAGCAAAGGACTTGCTCAAACTAGCCTTCAAGTCAGCAATCTTGTTGGGATCTCGACCAACAATCAACATATCATCAACATATAACAAGAGAATGAGAAAGTCACCTTCAGCAAAATTCTTCACAAACACGCAATGATCAGCATATGTCTTGTGGAAGTCATTATCAACCATGAATGACTCAAATTTCTTGTACGGTTGTACCATTGCCGAGGCGCTTGCTTAAGACAATACAAACTCTTCTTTAAGCGACACACAATTTTCTCCTTTCCCTTGACCTTGAAGCCTTCAGGTTGCTCCATGTAAATTTCCTCCTTTAGGTCACCATGGAGGAAAGCAGTCTTCACATCAAGTTGCTCAATTTCCAAATTCATGTTGGCAGCCAAACCAAGTACAACTCTGATTGAAGACATCTTCACCACTGGAGAAAAAATCTCATCAAAATCAATCCCCTTCTTCTGTTCATAGCCTCGCACAACAATCCTAGCCTTGAACCTAGGTGGTTGACCATCTTCTCCAGGCTTCAGCTTAAACACCCACTTATTCTTGAGTGCTCGTTTGCCATTAGGCAACTTTACCAGATCATAAGTGTGATTCTCATGCAAGGAATTCATCTCATCTTGCATGGCATTGTACCACTCCTTACTTTTCTCATGTGACATAGCCTCCTGAAAGTCTTCTGGCTCTCCCCCCTCAGTAAGTAACACAAACTCTATAGTAGGATACCTCAAAGAAGGATGTCGTCCTCTGGTAGATCTTCTCACATCATCAGGTTGCGGTTGCGGTTCAATAACTGGTGGCTCAACTTCAGGTTGATCATCATGACCATCATCACCAATATTGTCATCATCATGCTGAATATCTCCTCCTTTAATTCTGGGAGTCATCTGTGGTAAGACTGGATCAAAAGTGATAGGAGTATGAGAGGATGTTTGTTGCTTTGGCTTTTCAATATCTTCAATAGTCTGATCTTCAAAGAACACAACATCTCTGCTTCTGAGAACTTTCCTATCTACTGGATCCCATAACTTGTACCCAAGAGCATCTTCAGAGTACCTCAAAAATATACACTGCTTTGTCTTCTTATCTAACTTGGATCTCTCATCTCTAGGAATGTGAACAAAAGCACGACATCCAAATACCCTCAAGTGCTTGTAGGAGACATCTTTACCGGTCCAAACTTTCTGAGGAACATCACCATCAAGAGGATTTGAAGGTGAAAGGTTGATCAAGTATACAGCTGTAACTAATGCCTCAGCCCAGAAGGACTTGGACAACTTTGCATGAGAGAGCATACATCGAATTCTTTCTTCAATTGTTCTATTCATCCTCTCTCCAACTCCGCTCAATTGAGGTGTCTTTGGAACTGTTTTCTCAAGCTTGATGCCTTGACTCTTGTAGTAGCTTTCAAACGGGCCTCTGTACTCACCACCATTATCAGCTCTCACAACCTTGAGCTTTCTACCTGTTTCTCGCTCAACTCTAGCCTGAAACTCCTTGAAAGCAGAAAGTACCTGATCCTTGGTTTTCAACACAGTAACCCACACTTTTCGAGAATAATCATCAATAAAGGAAACAAAGTAAAGAGCACCACTATGGGATTTAGCATCCATAGAACATACATCAGTGTGGACAAGATCAAGAGGATACTTTCTCCTAGATGGGGGGCGAGAATGAAAAGCAACCCTATGTTGTTTACCAGCTAAACAATCAACACAGGATTTAAGAGACGTACTTGAGACATCAGGAAGGTATTGCTTCTTAGAAAGCATCTGCATACCTTTCTCACTCATATGACCAAGTCTGTTATGCCATAACTCACTAGAACATTCATCTGCAACATTTACCTCACCCGTGCAAACCTTTGCTTGCATCATATAAAGAGAACCTTGCTTCTTACCTCGGGCCGCTATAAGATTCACTTTGCAGAGCTTCCACTTACCATCATTGAAGTGGCTGAAGTAACCATCTTCATCAAGTTGACCTATAGAAATGAGATTCAATCTGATATCAGGAACGTGTCTAACATTTCTCAAAATTAGCTTGCAACCGGTGGAACTCTCCAAGCAAATAGTGCCTTTGCCAACGACCTTAGATGACCCATCATTCCCCATTCTAACACTACCAAAATCACCACTAGTGTAGGGCGAAAAGTAGTCTTGATGCGGAGTAAGATGATACGAAGCACCCGAATCAATCACCCAATTGCAGTCATCACCAGCTACATTCAAACACTCTTTATCACCAATGAAGAGCACATCATCATCACTGATTGCTACTGCTGTAGTATTTTTCTCTTCAGACTTCGATTCAGAGGAATCACCATTTCTATCTTTTGACTAGTCTCTTTTCATCTTTCTGCAGAACCTCTTAATATGACCCGGTTTGTCGCAGTAATGACAAATAATTTTACTCTTGGATTTAGACTTGTCTCTGGAATTGTCTTTACCTTGAGAAGCTCGACTTTTACTTCTCCCCCTATTAGACTCTCGTGCAACATAATGAGCTTCAGAATGATTGGAGGAACTCATCTCCTTTATCCTAGTCTCTTCATTTAACAGACTAGCTTTGACGCTCTCCATCGTCAGCTTACCATCAGGAGCAGAATTGCTAAGTGATACAAATAGCGTGTCCCAACTCTCTGGTAATGAGGAGAGTAGCAATAGTGCCTGCAACTCATCATCTAAAGACATTTTCACTGCTGACAACTGGTTTATCAAACCCTGAAAATCATTCAAATGTACTACCATGCTATTACCATCGTGAAGTTCTAGCTTTACCAATTTTCTCATCAATGACGCTTTACTTAAGGCGTTCTTCCTCTCATACATAGCCTCAAGTTTCATCCACAGTTCATAAGCATTCGTGTCATTGGAAATATGTTGGAGCACACTAACATCAACAAATTGTCTAATGGTTCCTACCGCTTTCTGATTCAAAATTTTCCATTTACTTTCATCTTGACCAGTGGGCATAGACTCATTTAAGATTGGTTCATACAAATCTTCCATCTTATTAGTTTTCCACACAGCGTAATTGGTAGAGTCCAAATAAATCATACAGTGCATACTAGATTTATCATCCATCATAAAACAACACAAGAATATCATCCAAGAAAATATAACCAAGCTCTGATACCACTATGTTGAGAAAAGTGTCGATATAACACACACACTTTCTCCCTTTGAGAAAAATAACCAATCCAATTATAATAACAATAACAATCCCACAATCAAGCACAATAAAGTAAAAATGCGGAAGTAAAGCACACACAATATTTACGTGGAAAACCCAATGCGGGAAAAAAACCACGGGACCGTAAGTGGTACCACACTCTTCCACTAATCACCCATAAAATTAATAGGTACACCCAAAATCCTCTCTAGACAATACTAGAGGTAATACAAACACCAAACAACCCTAATACATCACTCAAAAGTGGTAAAATAATAATTAGGGTAAAATTAGGGCAAAACAAATTACCCACTTACAGTGCACAAAATGACAATCCAACCGTTGAATATGTAGGTTGGGTAGGCAGGAACACCGTGTCAAAATTTGAAGAAAATCGGAGTACGAATGGCCTTCGATCGGATCGCCGAAAATCTTGCGCGCACGGTTCTCTCTCCTCTGCCGTGTTCTCTGTTTTGTGTTTTGTGCGTGAGATATCTTTTTCAATACTCAATTGCCTTATTTATATATAAAGCTCCTGCCTAATTTTAGGCTTTTATAGTTCCTAATTTTTAGGCTTTTATTATTATTATTATTAAAGCCCTAATATGTCCATAATATTTTAAAGCCCATACAATTAAAATATTAATTGGACTCTTCCTCCAAGTGGGAGGGAATAACCCAACAAAAATTAATAAATTTTAAAAGAAATTAAATAAGATTAGTGAGGATTGAGGACCATAATAAAAAGAAAATAAATAAATAATGCCAAGTAAATGTGTCAATCCAAAACAGAAATTAGTTGCAAATTGAATGAGACAAAATGGATATATTTATTGGTAAATGTCACTTTACTTATGTTGCTATATTTTATATAGGAATGAGATTTATTGAAAAATTATAACCTTTAAAATCTCACATCTTTTGTATGATAAAGCTTACTTTTTGATTAATATATTCTACTACTAATAAATCATTTATTCATCTAAAATACTTATGATTGCTTTGCCTATTAATATCGATTTTTAATATTGATTCTTGTAATCTTTCATTGATGTGAATACGTCATGTAATGACAAAAGATAATTTGAGTGTTATCATTCAAGCTAAAAAAATGTGATAAAAAAAATCAAAAGTATTATAGATGAATAAATAATATAAATGTGTGATTTTTGTTTATTAATCGAATGTGATTTATGTTATTAGACAGGATAAAAGAGATATTTTTAAATATTAATTTCCTAATTCAAATATTCTTTCATGGACACACTCAGACCTTGTATTTACCTTATCAACATGCTTCATTATCATTTGTTTGTTTCTTCTACCCTTCTATAAAATTTTAAAAATTTTGATATATATTTACAAGTGTAAATATATCAAATAGTTAATTCCTAAGAGATCGTCTATGGCATAGACGACTCTTTCAATAGCCCAGCTCAATGGCTGACATGACTATTTAAGTTACTCATTTAACAAATGGGCTGATTCATATTTACCCGTCTATTCTATAAACGGTCTATAACAAGAATTTGTGTACATCAAATCTCTTAAACATCGATATGCACATCTAGAATTATTTGTAATCCACTAATTTATCACTACAAAATATGTATTATAGAATAATTTTGAATAATTCTACAACTATATATTATTAACTATCAAATTTACTGAATACGTGACTTTTTTTCATTCAATTGAACGTATTAAATTCTAATTAGTTAAATAGAATTACAATTATAAATCATTCAAATACTTAATTGTCAATGGAATAACTATTATCCACTAAAATAATTTCATTTACCAAGGCTCTTGAAAGATGACATTTGTTATTTTCCTATGTATGGTACACAATACTTTTTTAGGGCCTCCTTATTTTATATCTTGTTACAATCTTAACCCTAAAGGCAATAAATCATCTGAAAAATTGATATTAATAATCCAACTTTTTATCCATTCACTGTGAATAATCCCATCTTTGGACTATTATTTAATAATTTAACATTTGCCCTTAGTTTGCTATCAGTACAACACTAAAGTTAAAGGTTGAACTATTAAAAAATAATTTAAAGTTCAGATTATTCATAGCGAATAAGTAAAAGATTGAATTATTAATTTTAATTTTTCCTAAAGAATTGTGAATTTTGTCTAATGAAAAGTGCTTAAAACCAAAAAAAGACTATGAGAAATATTTTCAAAAGCCAAAACATTATACCACAAACATTAAAGAAACTCATAACTGGTGAACCAATAGACCTCTTATACAAAGTTTTCAAAACAAATCCTCCCTCAAATTCATAGAAAATGAGATATTTGATTTTTCACATAATCCAATGCATTATTTAATGCTTAACATATCTTATTATATATAACGAAATATTATAAAAGATGAAAATTAATAATCTTTACATTGAGACGAATCAAACAATTTCAAACTTGACTATGTTTTAATTTATAGATTAAAAATAATACGTGAATAATGTCATAAAGTAAATATCCCCTTTTCTATGAATTGGAGAGAGCAATATTCTTTATAAAAATCTTCACTCATATCCGATCCCACTAAAAAAACACAAATTCTTACTTGAGACCGTCTTTACAAAAAACTAAACTTTCTAAACAATGTTTTTTAACTTTCATTTTCAGTTTCCCTTTTTCTCTTTTCCGACAAAACTACTCATCTTCCTCTCTCAAGCTCCATTTGTGGTTTTCAATCTCCATCTTCCTCGCTCAAACTCCATTGTTGTTTATTCTTTGTTTATTTTCTTAGCATTTGCAAAACCATCAAATTTATGTATTTATACTTTATCATTTTCAATTTTAAAGCTTTTATTTTCATTTTGTGGCTTGATTATGTTATATATTAGTTGGATTTACAATTTTCTGATTTTTTTTTTTGGAAATTAAGCATCATCAATGTGTTGAAGAACACCACAATGTTTAATGTTTGGAAGAAATTAATAAAAGTAATTGTAGGTATAACATAATATATTGGGAGTTATTGCATAATATATTTGTAATTATAACATAATATATTGGGTGTTATAACCATAACATATTTGGAGTTATAACATAATAAAATTACGGTTATAACAAAATATATATTCCCTACTATAGGCAAATACTCTCTAATTTTAAATTAATTTTCAGTTTACTTTTTTGGTGGATTACCTACTGTAGGAAAATAATCCAAAATAATCCCTAAAGTTTGGATTATTCATGGTTGATCAATAGGTGAGATTATTGTAGAAAAATCATGAAAATGTTTGATTATATTACGTAATTTTTTTTTATTTTTAAGTTGCCAATCCTTTTAGGTGTGAAGAAGTTTATGCAACTCTAGATTTCTTATATAATCTTTTTGTATTTTGTTTTTTAGTTATAGATTTAATGCTAAGTTTTGATCATTTCTAAATTTTTTTATCTACTACACTAAAATATATTTTAATTTCCATAAATTTAAATAGCAACAACATTAGGCAATGTTCATGTTGAGTTTAAATTTATTTAAAGACTTTTTTCTTGGAAATTATTTCGTAGATTTTATTATGGTATATGATTAATGATCAGTAGCTTTTTAGGAAATATAAAAGAAACATTCATTCATTCATGTTTCTGCGTAGAAATTGAGTCAAATCTCCCTGACCGGAAGTTGATGTCTTCGATTATTTGGAATGTCCGAGTACTGAATTGTAAGGAAGAATACCTGCAAAACGAACATAGTTACTTGTCCGGGGCTGCTTTCCGTAAAGCCCCTCCGACGCTCGAGTCAGTGGTCAGTTTAAGAATAAATAATGAAGACTAGAAATGGTAATTTAGAGAGAGAGAAAGTATACCATTTATGGTTGAGAATGTGGGTATTTATCAGCTTCATAGGTTTTGGTGAGATAGCCTCAGGGGCATTATGGTAATTTTGCCCCAAGGTGGGTCAACTCTGGCATTGACTGAATTGATTGGACCCTTTGACTTGGCCCAGCTCATTGGGGGTTGATTGACACAATAACAATCCATATTCATGTTCGATGTTAAAAACATTTTAGTAAATTGCAACCAATAATCTAAATCAATTTAAAAGAATTTTGTTTTATTAAATTGCAAAGAGTGCATCTAAATGATTTATTTGTTATTAATATTAGCTTTTGAAGGTTGTTTTTTTTTTCCAAAGTTTTGATAGCAATAGTAGTGATTTTATATGACTATAGTGAAGGGCCTTAGTTCGTTATTCACAAAAACTTGCGTAAGACCGTCTTAGAATAAGATTACAATTGGGCTGGCTTATTCTCAGGCGCGTGCACTACATGCACTCCAAATTTTATTTTTTTTGGGTTTTTTTTTTTATATTTTTTGGGCATTTTTCAATTTGGATCTTAAAGATATCAATTTCAACGTAAAGTAGTAGTACTTAAACATATCAACTAAAGTAAAAATTTCAATAACGACATACAACTCATTACTTATCACTATCAATTATGACTTTATCTTGTTTTTGTTAAATGTTAACTATATCAATTATAAACAAAATAACTGAACTACAAAACAACATACAAATCATTATTTATGTTTGTGAATTATTATCAAACATGCATCAATTATGACCATAGCGCGTGTTTTTAGTAGTTGTTTTTAAGTAATAATAAACTTGCCCATTTGAGACGTATCTTTTATAAAGACGGTCTCAAGTAATAATTTGCGAATTAATTTTTATTTCAAAAAGTAAAAAGTAAACTCGATTTAGAAAATTTGAAACAAATAAGTAATTAAATTTAAAAAAATTTGAAAATAGTCATTGTTTGTAAATATTATCCAAAATAAGCATTTTTAACTCAATGCTAAGATTTGGTATTTGTTCGCACTTATTAATAGCGGCGGCCCATAACTAAAATTAAGTAAAAAAAATCAGCTCACCAATCGGCCGCTGTTACTTAGAGTGACCGACTATTGAGCTGACTTTTTGACTCAGTTTAGGAATGGGCTCAACTCAATAGTCCATCCCTGTTACTAAGAGCGGCCAATTGCTGAGCTCACTTTTTTTGACTTAGTTTAGTAAATGGTCGCTGTTAATGAGCAGGGCCGACCCTAAGAGTGGGCAAGAGGGGCTGTCGCCCAGAGCCCCATGTCAAAAAAAACAAAATTAATGATTGTAGAAGGTCCATATAGATTGCAAAAGAAAAGGACCCCAATGTATTATTTTGCTCAGGCCCCAAAATATCTAGAGATGATCCTGTTAATGAGTGCGACATACCAAACCTTTGTTGGATAAATGGTCATTTAAAGCTTTCTCCAATAACTATATTTCATTCATGGAGTGTTTTAATTCTATATTAAAATACATTTATTTTCTTTGACTAAGGTTAATGACATTGAAATATGACCGTTGGGAAGTGCCTATATATAGTGGGTGTTTCATCCTTTTGGATACACAATTCTCAATATCTATCTCTTCTTCTATTCACTTGTGCAAGGGTGGTATTTGCTCCACACCTTTAGTAGTGAGTGTACATTGCTATTGGTGGGTGTGTTAACCTTGGGAAAGTCCCGTCTATTTACACTTGGGATAGTCGGGAAATAACTTTCTTAATGCAACGACAAGTTCGTGTCACACCATACTTTTCCATATCAAATACATGTTAAACACAACTCTAAACACATTTTTTATATACAAATGTTATACATATTATTATCAGTAATTTGTGTCGATGATTGTAGCTATAAGAAGATTTTGAGAAGACCTTTAAAAGGTCTATATATTCCAACAATTTAAGAAAGTTATTCCAACTCTTCTTTGAGTACTTCAATCTAGTTTTTTATATTGGCAATGTGTGGAGAAGATATCATGTTTTGTTATTGATTTTACTCCATAAACAAAAGGAGAAAATCAAAACCATAATAATGACGTTATTATTCAAAACATTAATTGGAGATTAGGAGTTGTGTGTTGGGTGAATTGAATGTTACCAATTAATATTAAGCAATATGGGAACTCTTACTCAAAATCGTATTCCTTATAGTACCATATCATGAGGGAGTTGAAATAGTACATTATGGATTTCATGCTTTGGGAATATAAATGTTTTTCTCTTATTATATTATATAATTAAGAGAATGTAATATTTGAATCTTTGAAGATGCATATAGTGGTATATATTTTGGTCCTTAATAATTCTTTAATTATGAGACTAAAAGATAAATGGCAAAGAAGGTAAGTTCTAAACTTATACATTTTCATAAGTTATTTGAATTATATTAATCAATTTGATATTGATTTACATTTTATTGTGGGTATTATCTTGGTGAATGTCATCACATGCAATTTGGGTTTTTGATGAGTATATCTTTACATAATATTAAGCGAACATGATTTATTTTGCAATTTAAAGTATGGATTATTGCTATTAATTCATGTTCATGTGTGTGATTTGTGTTTTATACTCATGATGATCATGTGTGTCACCAAACAAATGGTCGGGATATTATGACCATATTTAATAATAGGTTATGTTAAAAATTGCATGTTAAAAGGTTGATTATTTCATGCTTAATTTTTGGTAGTATAATTGTGTTATTTTAACATGATGACTATTTGTTAATTAAGTTTATATGGGACTTATGTGTCCTGGAGTTATGTGAGTTTCAATATAGTCATTATTTGAGTTTAAAGTAACTCATTTACTAGTAAGATGGACTAGTCAATTTGTGCTATCATGTATATTATTATTCCTCTTAATTTTGTAATTAATATGCAAGCATTTGATGTCATTTAAAATTAGTCAAAAGATGATCATGGTAATAAAATTTTGAGTTCAATGTGATTTACTACATGATCATGAATTTAGAAAAGAGTAATGGCATTATATTATATGACCGGTATTATGACTAATATTATGATAGGTGTTAAAATTACTTTTAAGAGGGTAATTATTGGTCATTATGATGATTATAATAGTTTTATCATATGGATCTCTTTGATGATAATTGATAAAATGGTGGATAATTATGAGAATTTATTTGCTCTTAACGGCTATATTACAACGGCTAGTTTATAACGACTAGTTTATTGTAAAGGCTAGTTTGTGACAACAAATTTTGATGGCTAATTAAATTAAGTTTTAATCATGCCTTTTATGGTGTAAGAGTTAAATGTTGTGTTTTAATTCTTAATGAGGAGGATTATTTCATGGTCAAATAAAGTTGCTAATTTTTAAGTCATCTTGTTATCTAAAGGAGTAGTGATGTAAGTTGCAAGCCTTAAAGTGGTGGTTTGTTAATTCTTAATCAGCTCCTTTAACTTATGATGATATATATGATCTTGAATATGAGTAGTAGAGTCTCATTAAAATTGCATGATTATTTTGATACATAAATAATGTTGATTTATTTCTCCTAACAACAAGTGTCAAAATTCCATATTTCTAGTAGATTGTTAAGAAAATTGTTGTTATTGGAAGATAGTCATAAATTGACTAAGTGGTGTAATTTTTAATGAAATATGAGTGAACATTCACTTATGAGATGTCTCATATGTTGTGTATGTGGGGGTTATAATTTGTATTATTTACTAATTGGGTAAATTTACAATATTTTTTGAAAATATGTTCACATACTAATTATATATATATCAAAGTACCATTTTCATAATAAGTTGATAAATTTTTGTGCATGAGGTACAATAATTATGACTAAATGTCTAGAAAGTGGTTTGTCTTCTGAAAATCTACTTAATTTGGTGTTAAGTGGAAAGTGTGGATATTTATTAAATTGTCTCTTTCGTGAATTAATTTATTAAGTAAAAATTTATCATTTAATATGTTTGGAGTTTACTCATTATTAATGATAAAGGGTTTCTTTTGAAAGAGAGTTTTATTCAAAATAATTTATTTTTTGATGTATAAAGACTTGATGGTAAAAGTTTATAAATATTATCTTGTCATGTGGATTGAAAGTATCAAGTTTTGTAAGGTTTTAAATATGTGGTTTAAAACTTTTATAGCTTGTTTGTGTATGAATCTTGATTAGTTAAAAATGTTGTAATTATTTAACTTTTAAAGTGATTCATAAAATTTGGAGTTGTAAACATTGTGACTTGTAAACGATGGAAATACTTTTTGAAGATAAGAAGAACAATAAAACTAGAGACTAAAATTGTGGAATTTATCCCTTAGTGAGCATTATGTGATCTTCTTAAAGTATGGTTGAACTCCTTGAATGTGGGGGTATTATAAATATACTCTTGTCAAAATAATATTTATTTGAGTATTTTTGATGAAATTCTTTAAAAAGAATTTACTAAAGGTTATTAATTGTTGTGTTCTTAAGCCTTTTTAAATATGTGATGTTCCTTGTATTTTCCTAAAATATTATTAATAAATGTATATTTAATAATAGGGAAGAAGTTTTAGGAACTATATACTTTGGCTTTGAAGAACTTATAAAACCTTTGGTAATTGATGTGTCCCTTTGTGATTTTGTTCATGATTTTGATTAAGTCACTTGTTTGTTATATGAATATTTGTTACTACATTTGAAAAGTTGCAAGATATTCATAATAGGTCGTGTGACTTATGTTGTTGCTTGAACAAATATGAAAAGGGATAAATATGGTTATTTAAATTATGCATATGACTTGAAGGTGGTGCCTAATTTAAGTTTAGGCTTAAGTGTTCAAGTTGTTTTGTAGATGCATGAGTTGTTCTTTTATAACCATGATGAGTTTGGAATACTTATGTATTTCCTATTGATTTGAAAATCATACTTATGTTGTAAGTATCAAACTATATGTTACTTAAGGTAATAGTATGAATTTGTTTGATAATGTTTCTTTTGAGATAAGTATGATACTATGATATGAATTCCCGAATGGGGGAAATTCCTCTAAAAGGAAGTAAGAATACCATTCATTATTTTATTAAAAGTATATCAAGATAAGTTGTTTTTGATACGATTCTCTTCATGGAGGAAAGAATACCGTGATTCCCGTATGGGGGAAAAGTCCTTAAATAGGAAATTTGAATACCATACATACCTTTTTCAAAAGGATTGTCAAGATAAGTGGTTCTTGATATGTCGAGGGGGATAGTGCTAAAGCCCAAATGTGGATGAGCATGCAATTCACCTATCCCTATGGCATTTGTTGGCATTGCTCTATATTTGAGGGATGAGTCATTAGGCTCTTAATGGATCTTATAGTACTTTGTGGTGTGCTACTTGAGATGATCCACCTATGTGAGTGTGGGGGTTGGCCACCTCCTATGTGGAATTTCGGGCTAATATTCCACTAGAGCGCTCATGAAAATCAAGGTAGGTGCATAGGCCATAAAAATGCACCATATAACTTAAGCGGAGTTAGTACCTCTCTAGGCAAGGCATGTGGTTTGAGGGTCTCAATTCAAATCTTACTAGTTCAAGACTTAGTTCACTTGTTTGATCAAGAGTTCTTGGAGTTCAAGACTTAGTTCACTCACAAGGACTTGTGGATTGTTGCCTCATTTCACTAAACAACAAGTTCAAGGCTTAGTCCACTTGGTTGTTATGTGCCAAAGTCTTCTCTTGCACAAGTATTTTTCTTTAAATGACATTTGTGGGGGATTGTTGGATAAATGGTCATTTAAAGCTTTCTCCAATAACTATATTTCATTCATGGAGTGTTTTAATTCTATATTAAAATACATTTATTTTCTTTGACTAAGGTTAATGACATTGAAATATGACCGTTGGGAAGTGCCTATATATAGTGGGTGTTTCATCCTTTTGGATACACAATTCTCAATATCTATCTCTTCTTCTATTCACTTGTGCAAGGGTGGTATTTGCTCCACACCTTTAGTAGTGAGTGTACATTGCTATTGGTGGGTGTGTTAACCTTGGGAAAGTCCCGTCTATTTACACTTGGGATAGTCGGGAAATAACTTTCTTAATGCAACGACAAGTTCGTGTCACACCATACTTTTCCATATCAAATACATGTTAAACACAACTCTAAACACATTTTTTATATACAAATGTTATACATATTATTATCAGTAATTTGTGTCGATGATTGTAGCTATAAGAAGATTTTGAGAAGACCTTTAAAAGGTCTATATATTCCAACAACCTTAGCATTAGGTAAAAAACTGCTTATTTCAAGAAATATTTTACAAACAATGACTATTTTCAGATTTTATTTATTTCAAATTTTTTATCACCCTTTTGTGGATTAAAAAATTCCGACAAAATTTTGATACTAGTACCAACCACTCTGTCACGTGAGATTTAAACCTAACTTACACGTGCCAGTTCAAGCATAGTTAAACACGTGGTCCAATTGCATTGCTGAAACTGATCATATCTAATTACTCATCTCTCTACCACGAATTCAGATCCCTTAAAATAATTTTTTGATTACCTTGCCACGTGTCTACTTTGTATTAATTCTTTTAAAAATTACCATAAGTAAATAAATTAAATTTTCGAATTTGTTCTTTTTTTTTTAAGTGAAGAAAATATTCAAGATTGCTCTTTCATCTCTCTTCTTCAGCTACTTGGTGTGCAGTCTGGAACTTCCTAGAAGAGTTTAATTTAATAATAATATTTTATTATTATTAATCTCTGGAATTTTTTTGTAAAATCTAAATCGAGTGTATTTTTTCTCAAGCAGTTGATAAAGTTATTGTATTCAAAGCCATACAAGCAGTAATTTCAGGTAAGTTTGATGTTTTTTTTTTTAATTAATGATAATGATAGAATTTTTTGGGGGTTTTTGAAGCAAATATGTCGGGGTGTATTTGATATTTATATTTGTTGAAGATTAGAGTTTAATTTTATAGTGCCAAATAATTTAATTGATTTTGTTGTGAAAGCAAAAATTAATTGTTGATTTTTCTCTGAGTTTTTTTTTTTTTTTTTTTTTTTTTTTTTTTTGAGTATGTGATTGTATTTTGTAACATATACTATTTATTGATTCAGAATTTTATTGATTTAATCTTGTTTGAAAAATAGAAACAAATCATGAAATGAAGTTTATGAAGTCGATTGCAATTTGTAATTGTATTTGTTGAAAAGTAGCAAGAAAATGAAAAAAATTGAGGTTTTATGAATTGATAAATTTCATTTCAGTTAGGAAATTGATTCACTTTGTACTGAGCTGATAAGTTTTTCTTTATCTTAATCGTGCAGCAAAACTTCTGTAGTTGTAACATGTCGATTTGGGCAATTTATGTTCTGCAAACTGGATAGAGTTTATTTAAGGGATGTCAGATTCGCGGATTTACGAGGTAGTCAATGATTTTATCCTGTATAGAACTTGCTTTTGAAATGTGCTGTCGTTGGCTACACTATTGGAAGTTGAATCAATCAATGTTATTCTGTGTCAACTGTCTTTCTTACGTGATAATTTGGATATATTTGGCTACACTCGAAAAAAGAGTTGAGTCGAGTCATCGAATGTCAACTTTCTTTCGTATGTGATAATTTGCAAGTCCATAGTGGATGCCGTAATGGGCATCAAGTCAGTGCAGTCTTTAGATGTGTTCTAAACTGTAGTTTGCCTGTTGATTGTATTGTTCTTACACCTATATTATAGGCGGAGTCTCGTAATAGAGTTTAAGAGTGTGCTATAATTCTGAAAATTTAGATGATTAACAGCTGGTTTGCAAGGGAGGCATACTATGTTCTTTGAGAATATTGGAGCCAAAATTTTCAAGAGTTGGGGTTGTATATCAGCTATAGATAGGGCATGATTTTGTTGGAAGTAGTTTGAGCCTTGAGGGGAAAAATAAAGTAAAACTAACAAAAAAATTAGGTATTAAAGGTGAAAATAAAGGATTAAAGTTTTTAAACGGGATATATATGGCTCTAATGTTGTGGAAAAAGAGGAGGATGGAACTATATTGGTAGTTTGGGAGGAGGGGGGATATGTTCCCCCACCACTTAAGGTATATATTTTTTTTTCTAGAGAACTAGTTGTCCTCTCTACATTAAAATCATATATTCACTTGGTAACAACTTTTATTCTTTGTTTTCAACTCAAAATACCGTAATTTTTGTGAGTTTGACTTTATTTACCCTTTATGTATTTACTTATATTCCAATACAACCATGATCACATGGTTTTCAATCTTTTGAGAACTCTTTGCATTTTGTGAGTTTGACTTTATTTACCCTTTATGTATTTACTTCTATTCCAATACAACCATGATCACATGGTTTTCAATCTTTTGAGAACTCTTTGCACCATGAACTGGTGTGACATGAAACTTGAAAGGCAAGGTTAGGCTATTGAGACACGTTTTATGTTCTTGCAAACTTTTCTTATGCAACTCCTTTAGACTATTAGAGCTCTTCAACAGTCTTAAAAACTGGGAGCTAAATATAAATAAAAAACTTGAAACGTCTTCTTTCTATTGATTTTTTAATTGTCAGTGTATCATCCTTATTCTTTAATCACTCATGTATTCTGGTTTTGGGTGTTACAATATTCTCCAGAATGCATTTTTTTTTATATGACTACTCTAAAATACTTTCACCTTTATGTTAATAACTATATTTATTGGTCGTAGCAAATATAATCCATTTACCCACCTTTGCTGTTGCATGGCTTCACTTTTTATGTATCCCAAGATCTTCGAAAGAATATTGGTGGAGGAACATGATTTTGATGGCATCTATTGACTTGTGTCAATTGTGGTTTAGCAATTGGTTTGCAACTTTCATCCAATTGTTTTTCAAAATGGCTATTATCCAAAATCACTTATCACTACTTCTTAATCATGTGAAGTCTAAACTTGCTTTATTTTTGTGTGTTGTTAAATATTGTCAACTTGCATCAATCTTCACCATAATATACATCACAAAAATAATTGTTTCATTGTCATTTTAAACATAATCTTTTGTAAACCAACAAAATATTGTAGTAGATGATCTTTGCTAGGACCAGAAACTTGGAAACCTTAAGCTACCCATAAGATTAGTGTTAAAAGTTAATTTTTGCTGTGCAACTGATCCATGTTATTATCTTTGAGGATGTCAAGAACCCAACTTTTCAAGACTTACAATTGTATTAGACTTTAACTATAGTGTTCCCAATCTTTTGAAAACACTTTGCACCATGAAATGGTTAATGAATAGCCTTTGTGCCATGAAATGTTGAAGGGAAAGTTACACGGTTAGGACACATTTTATGTGAATGAAAACTTCTATTATATAACTCATTTGAGCTCTTTGAATAGTTGAATAACATAAAAGAACTAGAGCTAGCTTTCCTTTGTATTATTCTTGTCCATCATTAGTCTTTCACGCATTTTGGTTTCATGTGCTTATCATTTTTGAGACTATAATTTTTATTAAATGACAACTTGAGATTCCCTTATTTCTAAGCTAGGAACTGTAATCTTGTTGGTAGCATCAAGATCTACTTATCCAATAAGTATTTCAAGATCTTTGAGAAGAAAAAAATTGGTGGGGGCACATGATTTTGTGGAAATTGGTTTGCTACTTCATCTAATTGTTTTACTTATGCAACATCACATATCTCTATCTCTTAATCACGCGAAGTCCAAACATGCTTTGTTTTTGCGTGTCCTTAAATTTTTTCCAACTTGCAAAAATTATTTCACTATGTTTGCATCATTATAGACTCCCTCCAATTCAATCTATCTGTCTTATTTAGTTTAGAAAACTTGCCTGTGCGCTAATTCGAACCTTAATATGTTTATTGTGTATAATCAATTGAATTAAATTTTGTTTTAAATAATCTATATTAAGACGAATTAAGTAGGATCCCACTTGACTAAACTTTACATTATTGATTAAGAATAAAATATAATTAAGAGTGCTTGATAAATAATGCCAACAAAATGGGACACAGGCTAAATACGAGGGAGTTTAGTTTTTCATTGTGCTTGAAAATATTTGAAGTTTTAAGCTACTAGTCTTTTAGTTACTAATCATAAGATTAGTGATAAAGTTGGCTTTTAAAATATGGGTGACAAAAATGGAGAACATCAACTCGAATATAATGGAATCGAGTTGTGCCCTTAAAACTTAAGTTTTATGAAATTATTGATAGATCAACACTAGTATGTGTATCAAAATATTGGGTTTTTAGGTAAGATTGTTGTTAGAAGATAGCGGTAGTATAATGAGAATGCTTAATTGAATGAGTGGGTATATTTTGAAGGATAGAATTCAAAAGAAATGAAAAAGAAAAGGTTTACGCGTCACAAATATTGAAGTTAGGATGAAAAAGAGATTCGTTTAAGGTGGATAGAAAGTCCCAATTTGGGGGATTTAAGAAGAAGACCAAAGATGACATGAAGGACAAGAATGAAAAATGAATGGAGAATTAGAATTCATGTAGATTACCAATGACTATTGAGAATAATTAATTGGCTCCAGTGGCGAACCTCATCTTATCTTTTGGGATTGAAGCATTGAAATTATTTTTTGTTGTAATCATTGACATCTTCATTGCTAATTGTAGCTTTCATACAAGCCCATTTTATTTGCATTTAGAGAATTGCAAAGTATTTGCGTAATCTTTGGGAGATTTTTTTCCCATGATTTTTGAACAAATGTGGTATAAAATATGCGCGAAATATAATCCATTTCCATGCAGAGTGGTGTGCTCTTGTCTCTTAATGAGATGTTATGATTATTAATTTGTCGGTATTATAGTAGTCTTGTGTTAAGTAAAGGAAACTTAAACTGCACTCTAAAATTGTAGTAGCCTACTTCTCAAGGAGTTCTTTGTCCAACTGATCTATGTATATTTTCATTGTCAAGTGCCCATCAAAATTTCATGTAGAGAACAATTGGTTCTGCAGGTGCACACTTGTTTTTATTTAACTATCTCTTTACGCTTATTTATGTTTTTGTGAAGTAGTGGTTACTCCAGTTTTCTTTCTATTGCGACATCATCTGACTCGTAGTTTCATGCAACAATTGTGTTATTCTCTCTACAGATTTAGGCTTCTGCTGAGGACTAAAGTTATAGTTTCTCTTCATGTGGTGGACCTATTGATGAGACTTGGTGATAGCACAAAAAGAACTCCCAATGTTTCATAGTTTTATGATGATTTTGGATGTTCTTGACTAGAAACGGGAAAGTATATGCATTGATTAGTCTCGTGCTCTTTCTATGCTTCCAGCATTAAAGTAGTTTACAAATAGGAAAATTGTTGGAAATTGGAGCTTTATCTTCAGCATAATGCGATAATTCTGATGGTGGAGCTCCAAAAGGGAGAATGAGTGATATTATTCCATATAAAAAGAAGTGAATATAGTGATTCTGTGGATCTTTCTCTTTCTTTCTTCTCAACTACTGCTTTGTGATATTGTTGTGTTCTCTAGATTGCTTTCTTATTTTCCTACAATAGGTGGTCATATTAGACTTTCAATGCAATTGCTCCTTTTGTGTGTGTGTGCGTGAGTGTATGTGTGTATAGGTGTGTGTGGAGAGGAGAGGGGAGGGATTTGGGTAATGGGATAAGGTTGTGGCTAGCATAAAAAATATAACTGTAGTCGATGGTAACTGTAGTAAGTGTCTTGATATCATCTACCGTTAAGTCTTGCATAAATCCCCTTTGTTTTTATGGAGTCTACATAAATCTAACTTCACTAGCCGTCTTGAAGGTATATTCCCCGCTTAGTCTAGTATCCAGCCGAATTTGATTCTGAAATAGAAGACTTTTGATGCACTTTATGATATTGAAATACCCAAAATATCATATGATAATATCCAAATTTCGATTGAAAAAGGTGAAAAAGTAGAATAGTCGTCTTCGCAATCTTCTATATATTAAAAGTAATAATCTAGTATCAAGTACTTCCAAACTTCTGGTAGATGTAGAAGAACAGTATAAACAAACAAAAAGAACCGTCTCATAATTTTTTTATTTATTGATCATCCAATATTGTCAAATAATTGTTAATTTTGTTAACTAATATCAACATGGAATAAAAACTCCCCTGTTACGTTACATAACACCCGTTATATAACTTGTTTGAAAGTTTCCGTGACGTTAAATCCCGTTATATAATGGCTCACGAAATTCACTGTCAAAACGCCGCGTTGACCGTTATATAACATGTAGTGCCTGTTATTTTACCGTTATAACGGTTTCACCGTAACAACATTATTTGTCTTCCCGTTAAAATTTTATTAATACCCATTAACTTTAATAATTACGATTACTTAATTTATAGTTACTCATAATTTTAGTTGATAAACAAAATAATTAACTAATAGGAGTAACTAATAAGTTAATTAATTGTAACCTAAAAGAATCAAATATTGCAATTGTAACACCCCGGCCCAACGGATCACCGGTGACTACTCATGGAGACTGTAGACTAGCCCCACAGACCAACACAAGTCTTTCCAGCGCATTTTGGCCTCACTCGTGCGCACCCGGAAAACTTCCCAGAAACTTCCCAGGAGGTCACCTATCTTAAGATTGCTCCCTACCAAGCACGCTTAACTGTGGAGTTCTTAGCAAATGGGCTCCCTAGAAAAGAAGATGCACCTTGTTGATATGAGTAGTCTATCAATCTCTTTTCAAGCTAAATCTGGGGTATCACAGCAATTATAATAGCTAGTTGCATATTATTGCATAATAATAGTAGTTCAACAACGAAAATGCAATTATAAGTTCAAAAACCATTATGTGATTTTGTTTTCCAAAAATCACACCGCATCGGCCACAATTCGCATAATTTCCTTATAGGTTTTTTCCGTGACACCGCGATCGTTTCCGCAAACACATCCGCGACCGCAATTTTTTTCATGCTAATATGTTGATTTCTTTCAATGCTGCAGTTAGAAGATATAGTGTGGGAATTTTGTGACAATGACGACCATATAGTTCCTCATACAGGGAGCAAGAAGAGTGGGATTTCTGTTGGGATTGACTGCAATAAGAGACCACAATTAGAGCAAAAATGTGCTGAAGGTTATGCTGGCAACAGAAGTGCCTCAGATAACGTTCTGCGTAGACAGGAGGGAACAATCTTTGACATTGTGAAAGAAGAAAAGAATAAAATGTTGGAGAAGAGCGGAGGCTTTTCTGATTCAATTGAAGGAGATTTGAATGAAAAAAATTCATGTTCTGCATCTGAAGAAGAGAGGACGTTTGAGCACTGCATGAGAAATAGCAATATAGATCCCATAAGTGATAGTTTATGTGCTGATGAACCTATGCTCGATCGGGTAGCTTCTGAGGACAGCTTGTACCAATATCAGCTAAATAATGCAACTCCAACTGAAAGTGATCTTGCTATTTATTGTAATAATCTTGATGACAAAGAGAGCAATGATCTGCTGTACTATGGATGGAATGATATAGAAAATTTTGAAGATGTTGACAGGATGTTTAGGTAGAGGACATGATCCTGTTTGCACTTTATCTTTTTGCATACTCTTTCTGAAAGATAATTTAGTCAATTATGAATTTCTGTGCAGAAGCTGTGATTCGACTTTCGGTCTAGATATGGATAATAGTAATGAAATGGGCTGGTTTTCATCTTCACAAGCGATTGAAGGATCCGATGATGCAAAACTTAGCTTTGACTTTTCCGGATGTGGTACAAGTGGCCTAGAAAGTGCTACTGAACAAGAAATTTATGGGCTGAACAATGTTTTGGCTACTGACGAAAGTGAAAAGAAGGGAAATTCACAGAACTTGACCGCAAATGATAATTCTACGGTCATATACTCCTCTTATGTGAATGGATCTAGGACTTCTAGCATCGATGGCAACTCACAGGTCAGGTTACATATGGGCCCTTTTTCTAATTGTCACACAAAATACATTGAGAACATTATCTTTATCTATATGCTATGTTGTTAAACACTGTTGAAATGTAGGCCTTTCTAATTTAGATCTGATGTTTTATATTTTTCTTGACATAGATTTTATGTCATGTCTTCTGAAAGATATCTACAAAGAAGTAAAATTATATCCATCAGTTGTAATGAAGTAAAACTATTGAAAACAATCTGGTGGTTCATTTTGTGATTGCTCAGTGAAACTTCCAATGGTAGATTGAATTATCTATTTCTTGGTTCATTGGAGCCCATGTGGTCATGAGTTGACACCTGGGTGGGTGTGGTGCTGAATTCTTGAATTTCCTGGAACATTTTCTTGTTTCTGGGTTAAATTTTAATACATTCCCGAGTTCTGAATGAGTTTTGTTAAAATGTCAATAATAGAAAAATTCTCACTTTATTTTTTCCAGTAGGCTGCTGAAATAAAATTAACCTAGAAAATGTTGCATTTGAACTAGAATTAAAACCTTAAACCATAACTTTTTCAAATTCAGACAACTTAACATCCTAGCCCATTTATTTGTATTTTATGTTACTTAGACTCGTACATCATGTTTGACGCAACATGTGTCCAAGTGTACGTCTTGAATCTTTTGTAAAAGCTTCCCAAGATTTTGAACCAAATGGAAGTGTCCCAATGTCCTACCCATGTTAGAGCTTCGATGGTCCTTCATGGGTGCTTAAGGTAAAATGAACAGTCAGAGCAAAAAAAATTGAATTTTATTGCAACTAAATGTGCATAATGAAATCTTTCTATTTAAAACCTTCAGGCATTAGTATTGTTGAGTTCCGCAAAGTTTTTGATGGACTTGGACATCAATTATGTTACTGGATTTGGCTATAACCTATAAAAGACCATGTCAATTTGATTTATGGATGAATTAGGTTAAAGTTTATGTATGGGATGTATATTTTATTGAAATATAATTACACATATTACACTGAATATTTCTGGCTGTGTTCTTGTTCCTTGTGTTACTTAAAATCAGTTCTGTGGATTCATACAGATTTTCCTCGTGGAAGAGATTTTATTGTTGTTTGTTTGCTTTGTAATGTGTGTGATATTGTTAATTTACAATCTCAAGTACATATTTCATTCTCGTTTGTGAATAGAGATTGTTTCTTATGTATCATTTCATTATATGGCAGATCCTTTCACATGTGAGCAAACCAAAAATCCAGAAAACATCAGAAGGAAAAAGAAAAGAGCACCCAACAGACAGTGGTGCCTCTTTAGTTCATTTTGACGACGTGAAACAAGCAATAAAATCCAACCAGTCACTCAATTTCCAATGTGGTTTCTCATCTGAAAATCAACAGCAGGCGACTTCTCTTAGCAATTCTGTACAGATGTCTATTCCCTTGGTAAATTCGAATAATGGTCTTTCTTCTAATCAAGTTTTACCAAGCATGGCATCATCTATTAATAAGTCTGAAGACAGTGGTATTCCATCGATATCTCTGAAGGATACTTCATATGCATCTAGCAAAATGCAATCTTTAGATAGTGCGCATGAGTGTTCTATTAAGAATCCTTCTGTTACAAGGAACACGAAAATAGACAGGCATCATCAGCGTAGAGTGTCGGGAGATCCCGACAAAAGCAAGTTCATGGTTCAAACAGTTGATACTGATCCACTTTGTCCTCAGAAGTTTTCTGATTTTGGCAATGAAGTCGAAGGACAGAGTGAATTTCATGGTGATATTGACATTGCAACTGAGCTCGACTCATCTAACATACAGGAAAGTTCTTGCATTAGCACAGTTTTGGATGAAGTCTCAATTGATGCAAGTAGTTTTCAACAACTGCAAGATGTCATGGAGAAGGTATAGTGCTCCAACTTAGTAAGTATTTCACATGAACTTCTGTCTTGAAATCGACACCTCTGTCAACAGGCAAACGATGTCATCCTTGTGTTTCCTGCTTAAACACAGAAAGTAAGCTATTTTTGGTCTGGTTCTTGTTGGTTGAATGTGGAACTAAAAGTGCTGTTACTTCTCTGTCGGTTTACTCATTTATATTAACTATAGTCTATTTGAAGAGCTGTTCTGACTTAATCTGTTCTGTTTTTATTGCATCATTTCTCCCCGGAAGCTCTCACATCGTTGAGATAAATGGTGCAATTAAAATAACTACCCTAAAGTTCAGCCTGAAAAGTTATGATAGATGCTTCATTTCTTTATATGACTAATCTTGTAATGCTTATGGAAATTCTGAATTGAATCTATGATTTCCAGCTAGATATAAGGACGAAATTGTGCATAAGGGACAGTCTTTATCGGCTAGCTAGGAGTGCTGAGCGGAGGCATCAATGTGTTGATCCGTCTAGCAGTGACAAAGATGACAAAGCTACAAGTGGGGCTTTGCTATCTGATGCAACGAACAAGTATGCATTTTCCGATCCTTATATTTTCTTTGTATGCTGATGTATTTGGCCTCATAGTTATCAGTCTTTCTATAAGTCTAATGGAAAATGTATTCCATTTGTTTGCAAGTTATCGGTACTTTAAAACTTTTTATGTCTGAGAAAAATTCATTTTTCTACATTAGTAATGGGTTATGATTGGATTTTTTGAAATGTCCATCTAAATTGAGATGTGGGTAATGTGGAACTGGGCGGTATAAGGGAGTATTTTAATGAATTTGTATTATAATTATGGTAGCAAAGGAGTATGAGACCATTATTTTTAGTTGGGAGTGCTCTTAAAAGACTTATTCGACTTAATCTTACAAACCTTCTTGTCAAGCATTTGAAACGGAACATCACTCATCCCACTACCCGGTGAAATCTTAGCTTGAGTATTTGTTGGCTAACATCATTTATTCCACCCCACTTTGAACGTAGCTCAAGTATTTATTTGCTTGATCCGAGTAAACTGCAAATTAAGTTTCTGTAAACTTGGATCAATTGTGCAGTTGCTTGGTTTGTGAAGATTGCAATTTTTTGTTTGTGATATATATATATATATATATATATATATATATATATATATATATATATATATATATATATATATATATATATTTATATATAAGAAGTTCCAGTGAGAACCATCCTTATATGAGAACCGTGAGAATCAATCTGTCTGAGAAAAAAAGTGTTACTTTTCTATTACAAAGGTGTTACTTTTAGGCAAAAAAGTGTTTTTTTTTGTTAAAAAAGATGATACTTTTTGACAAAAAAGTGTAATTTTCAAAAAAATTTTGAACAGAACTCACAAAAAGGTGTTACCTTTTAAATAAAAAAGTGTTACTTCTGGGAAAAATTGTGTTATTTTGTATAGTTGAAAATTTTTTTGACAATAACACTCTTTTGCTAAAAAGAAACAACTTTTGTTTTAAAAAAAGTAACCTTTTTTTTTTTTTTGCCAAAAGCAACACATTTTCTGTATAAAAGTAACAGTTTTTTATCAATTACGTTGATTCTCACAGTTCTCATATAAGCTTAGTTCTCACTAGTACTTGACCCTATATATATATATATATATAGGGTCAAGTTCCAGTGAGAACCAAGCTTATATGAGAACCGTGAGAACCAATCGCCTTGATAAAAATGTGTTACTTTTTTAAAGAAAATGTGTTACTTTTGAACAAAAAAACGTTACTTTTGTTTAAAAAAAAGCTGTTACCTTTTAGCATAAAATGTGTTACTTTCAAAAAAAAATATTTTTTTGAAAAAAATAAAGTAACACATTTTTTTCGAAAAGTAACACATTTTTATGTAAAAAGTAACACCTTTTTCTGTGTTTTTTTCAGAATTTTTTTCTTAAAGTAACACATTTTTGCCCAATAGTATCATAAAATTTAGTAACACCTTTTTAATAAAAAGTAACACTTTTTTGTAAGGCTAATTGGTTCTCACGGTTCTCATATAAGGATGGTTCTCACTGGAACTTCTTCCTATATATATATATATATATATATATATATATATATATATATATATATATATATATATATATATATATATATATATATATATATATATATATATATATATATATATATATATATATATATATATATTCAAGCTAAAAGGTTATGTATACAAGAATGGTGAACAGCTGCAATCCCATCAACTAAAAAATTTTGACACTCTAATCTGGATATGACCAGTTTGAAATACAAAATAAATGTAAATGTAACTGCCGTAAGAAAAAAATAGTGCAATCTATTGTTGAGAAGTTTTTGGTAATCTCCATTATGTATGTATGGAATGGTTGTGTACTTGTGTATACTTCGAAAAAATAAACATGAGAATCAAAAAGTAGATCAGGGTGCTGTGTATGCAAATCTCTAAATGCTTGGTCAATATTCAAGATTTTCATGTCTTCCTGGCATTGGTACTGATGGTCTTTCTGTCGTACAATGAATTTGTAGCATTTTGAAGTGCTGCGATAAGTGGTGAACACAGGTTAGGGGGAGCTAGGGGTATTAACAAGTTTAGGAAGCAGGGTGTTGCTCGCTTGGCTCGTAACATGTTGATATGAACTTAAGTGAAGTTTTGAGCTATCTGAACTCAGATTTTTTAGTCAAAAAGCTCAACTTGAGATGATATTTTTGAATATTTTATAAATATGTTCATTTTTTATGTGTATTTTAGAATATTTAGCAATATCGTGCAAGTTACAAAAGTATCTTGACCCTATTCACAAGCTTCTCAAGCTAATTAGCTGTGCTTGACTCTAAAAATTCTGTGGTTGAGCTCAAGCACTATGCAAGCCATGCCGGCTCATTTAAATCCCTGGAGAAACCTCATAGCCTTAGGTGAACTTGTGTTAATAACAAGACCGAATATCAAATTTAGTGGGAAACGAATTATTACTTGAGCTCATTTCGTTGATTATTTTCATGTTTATTGACAGATGCGCAGGGTTTATGGATATGGAAACTGATACTAATCCCATTGATCGGTCAATAGCACACTTGTTGTTCCATAGGCCATTGGACCCTTCTGCAAATCCTTCCACAACAGCTACAATAGAAATTCTACCTGCAAAGCTCCACACTGTGGTATGCCTTTTTTGTCTGTTTGTTTTATTCATTTCCTTCTATACTATTATATTACTATATTAGCAACTCTTACTTATTAGCTCTTGGTTTGTGGAAAGCTTAAGATGAATTGTAGTTCTTAGTGGCATGTGTATATTTCATTTTTTTTGGGAAATATTCTCGAAACAACCTTTATAATAAGTTATTTTCAAAGAACTACATTATAGAATTTGCTTTTAGAAAACTCTTATACAATCATTCTCGTTTTAAAGTACCATTATCTGATGATATTTATTAATTTTGACTATCTATTCATAATTTTATCACCATGTAATCTCCTAAAATTAAGTTTTCATCCCTTGTTTTTTCCTTTGTTTCCACATGAATTGACAGTTGATGAAAATTTTGAAGTGGGATTTTGAGAAAATAAAATCATAGAACTTCTATTGTTCTTTTTATTTTTGAAGACTTCATATAAACTACATTGTCTAGGGAAATACTCCTAGATTGTATTGGTCTTTTTGATCATCACAATACTGCCAAAGTCTTTATTCGTTTAACTGAATTATATTGAATAAAAAGTTCATTTTAAAAAAACTACTTTTGTTGATTGTAGTAGATTTTTATTATGTCACTATATCATTGATCGTGGTAGAATTTTATTACGTCACTATATCATTGAATCCTTAGACTATATGTTGGACTGACAGGATCAGGCGCACAATCATATTCCATTGATAGCCGAGAAACCAGCTTGTCAAGAAGAGACTAATCTAGCTAATGGTGAAGCTACAAAGCACTGATTCTGACATTCGACGTGCGAACAATTCATTATACAGTGTCTATTATAGATTCCATGCATTATTCTCTTCTACTACAACAGGCTTTGGCCCTCGAAGCTTGGCATAAAGCCCTGTATTTCTTCATGGTCAGTTATATTGACCCTTGTAACTTCTCTCTTGTCTTATTTTATGTACGTACTTACAATACCAGTTTCTATACTGCTAGATTTACGGTAGGATGAGTCGAGTTCATTTGCCGGTTTTTAGGTTATATCTACTGCTTTATTTACTAACTATCTCCTTAGTCCTTACTACTCACCGTTTAGACCATTTCTTACTGCTGTAAAAATCTGCTGTTGCAAAATGTATTTTTTTTTTAAATATTTAGTAGCATATTAGCATCAACTTTGCCTGCATATGGGTATCTATGTTGTATCATGCAGTGCTTGATGAGTGCGTCTGCAAGAACGATGATGATTAATTGATCGGGTCCTTTTAGTAACAGGTGACAAGCTCACACGAGCGCACGCAATAAAATCTGATTTTCACAGAACTTTGCTAGCTGAAATTCCAGTGATGCAGAAGGAGCGTATCACGAAGGAAGAAGCTTCAAAGCACAGGAGAGTTGACTCACAGTTTTCCGGCAGACCACTAATTTTCTCTGGATGAGAGAATATGCCAGGATTGTAATCTGTGACATGTAACTGCTTCTGTTCAGTGGGGCGGGGTGGGGCGGGACGGGGCTTGACCCTTTTGAATATTTATCGGGCTTGACCTTTTAGAATGGGCTAGCTCATGGGTACTTAGTGAGGCCCGCCAGATGCACGCCACTAATCTGGTGGTAGAACTTGATTTGATTGGCCTATGGCTTGTTATAGCTGCATTTTGGTGCTGAATTATGTGCTGCTCTGTTGTGAAAGAACATCATCTAGCTCATTAACAATGTGCTGGGATGAATATGTTTAGTATTTTAGTTTTGGAAAAATTATACAAAACTACCTAATATATACCCTTTTTTCTAAAAAACTACCTTATGTAAAATATTTTACAAAAAACTACCTTATATAATGAAGTTGTTTACAAAAGACTACCTTACTAACAATTCCGTTTGTTGACCGGTAAAATAAACGTTTGACCATCACGCCTAAGTCACGTGCCTTCATAAAACCCATCTTCCTCCCTCTTCAATTAATGAACTGTCGAATTTAAACCTTCCTCCCTCACACCTGCTGCTGCTCACACCTTCCTCTTCGAATTTAACCCAGTATCTTCCTCCCTCTTGGAATTTAAATCACATTCCTCCCTCCTCAATTAAACCTCCCTCTGTTGCTCATAACTACCTTATATAGCTGATCCTGTTCATATGAATTTTGATCTGATTGTGCTAGACTTTTATTTGTTCATAATGAACTTTGATTGATTTTTGAATTGCTCCCTAGATGACAAAATTAGGATTGTGCTAGCAACAGTTTATACTGTGTAGTTACAAAATCAAAATGCTGTAGTTTAATGCACATTTGATGACAAAATATCAGCTAACATCAGTATGAGTGCTAGCATTAGTGCATCAACCAGTGCTTCAATTATACACAGCAATTGTATACTGTGCTACCATCAGTGCATCAACATATCAGCTAACATAAACCAAAATCCCAGTACAGCAATTGTATATTGTATACACAGCTATTGTTACAAAATCCCAGTGCTTCAATTAACATCCCATTTCATTCACAACAATTTGATATACACAGAGTATCAATTATACACAGTGCTTCAATAATATACACAGTGCTTCACTTAAACTGCTTCAATTTGATATAATACACAGCAATTTCATATAATACACAGCAAATTGAAATAATACACAACAACAGTTACAAAATCCCATTTCATTCAGCTAAATCATGATACAAAGATCCAAAAGTGCTTCAATTAACATCCTTGCTTAATTGAAAAACATCATTTACCACCCTTAACTAGTACAACCAACACCAAAAAACAACAAAATAAAAACCTTCTTCCATTTAAATTTCTTGCAACCCCTCCAATTTGACTCAGGATCGTACAAAGCACAGCACTTAAACCTTCTTCCAGGATTTTCCTTGGTCCATGAGACTCTCCTAGCAAATGGAGCTCAACATGCGCATTTATCAGCCATCGAATTGTAGAAGAAGGAATCGATTTTAGGGTTGAATTGTAGAAAAAGGGTTGAATTGTAGAAAGCTCGATTTTAGGGTTGAATTGTAGAAGAAGGGTTGAATTGTAGAAGAACGATTCGATTTTAGGGTTGAAATGTAGAAGAAGGATTCGATTTTAGGGTTGAATTGTAGAAGAAGGGTTGAATTGTAGAAGAAGGAATTGATTTTAGGGTTGAAATGTAGAAGGATTTCATTTTAGGGTTGAATTGAGAAACAATGATATGAAAGCATCAGGATTCGATTTTAAGGAAGGAAGAGATGGGTTTAATGAAGGCACGTGACTTAGGCGTGATGGTCAAACGTTTATTTTACCGGTCAACAGACGGAATTGTTAGTAAGGTAGTCTTTTGTAAACAACTTCATTATATAAGGTAGTTTTTTGCAAAATATTTTACATAAGGTAGTTTTTTAGAAAAAAGGGTATATATTAGGTAGTTTTGTATAATTTTTCCGTTTTGGTTTTTGGCTGATTTCTATTCATTTTTGTTGAAAGTTGCGATATTTTGTTTTGTTTATTGTTTTTTAGTAAATTGTTAGTTAGCTTTTTGTTTGTTGATTGATTATATATTTAAAAAATGGAAAATTATCAATGGTATCCCTGAGGTATAGGTTATTCTCAATCCTGAGGTACGGGTTATTCTCAATGGTGCCTACAAGTTTTTTTTTTCAATGGTACCCCTAACATTTTGTGGTGATTACAATCGTGACCTTTTTAACTTTTTTCTGTTAAAAATCTGTAAACTTTTCGAAATTAACCTAACTATGGTTAGTTTTTTTTTCTTCTTCTTCTTCTCTTTTCCCTTTCCTCTTCCTCCCCTCCTTCCATGGCTGATTCAGAATGTAATGCTTCTAGTTTTTATTTTCCAGATCAAAAATCAAAATTTTCCTTCACTTTTAATTTGTAATTTTTTTATTTTTTAATTTGCAATTCTGTTCATGGTTGTTGCAAATCTTCTAACATTACTCGAATCCAAAAATATGACAGCATTATCCATCGAAACAAATTACCCAAATGAAAACGAATTCGTTGTTCCATACCCAACATATTTCCACCCCTCGAATGTTCTAGAACTTCAACAATGGCAGGAAAAGGTCTAGAATGTTCGAAACAGAACCTTCCTATTTGTTTTTGCTGAAGCTCCAAGACTCAGAAATGGCAGGTCTGTCTATCCGGACCCAGTTGATAAATCAGTGAAAAAAAGCATCTAATAGTTGCACATTAGTTCATTGTTCAAAAACGATGAATTATGCATTACACCCTGTTGTGAATGGGCTATGGAGTTTGGATTGAAAAGCAAGAACAAACAAGTTGTGAAAAGATGAACAAAAACAAAGCAAGTATGAAAATGGCCAACACACAAGATTTATGAGGTATCTTATGATACCTCCTCCTCAAAAATGGTTTTTTATCATTAAAGATTCAACAATACAATAATGATTCACCCCTCTAAGCTTTGAGAACAACTTCACAAAGCCTTAGTTTGAAACTTTTTTTCAAACTCACATACAATGCATAAAAGTAAGAAACAATCTCAACAAAGTAAATCTCACTTGTGTATGCCTCCCACACTTTCTATGATGTTTAGAGTCCTTTTTATGGACCTAGAAACACCCTAGAACCTTCTAGAATAACATAGTACAAAGGTAGGCTTGATGCCCAAGAAAACAAGAAAACCGTAAAAAAGGACAGAAAGATTCTGCTGCTTCACTGGGCATTTCGCTCGACCGAGCGGATCTACTCGAGTGGGTCGAGCGCCCTTGTGTGATCAACTGCTGCCTTCTGTTTTGGTCGAGCAGCCCAGCTCGACCTACTGCCCATTAGCTCGACCACTTGAGCCATGCTTCAAGAAGCTCCTTCCCCTTCTCTTGGCTTCATTAAGCCACCAAACATCATCCCCAAGGTCCATTGCATAATCAAATAACCCGAACTTCAAGACTCCATCACTCACTTCATCAAGTGAGCCAAACCTAACCCTTCCATACTCCTTACCTTCATCAAGGCATATTGAGTCTCCCACTTTGATCACTTCACCAAGTGATCCAAAGACTAAGTTATCACATTCCTTTACCCTCACATATCATCCTCAATGCAAGACAATGCGTAGGCCACGATGTGATCAAACTCGCCCTCATTGACATGAGATTTCGGGCTTGACTCAACACACCCACTCATATTATTTATGTATTTATAGATTCCCAATTTTGCCTGCAGCCTACAAGTGGTCATGAAGATTGAGGGTTGGAAATACTTAGAATGGATATGGAGTTAACCCAGATGAAGATGTTGAAGTGGTGTCATTTTGACAAGTTTTAGAATCATGGGTATAGTGTACCGCCATTGTTGAATGAAGATGAAATTATTTATTGTTGTGTAAATTTGTACAGTAGATAGAGAATGGAGTTTAGAGTGAGATAGAGAGAGGAAGAAGAAAATAATTTATGGTTTTATTGGTTACTGGTTATTATAGTTGGTAGAGCCATGGAAGGAGTGGAGAGGGGGAAGAAGAAGAAGAAGAAGAAGAAGAAGAAGAAGAAGAAGAAACTAACCATAGTTAAGTTAATTTTGAAAAGTTAATGGATTTTTAACGGAAAAAAGTTTAAAAAGTCACGGTTGTAATTACCGCAAAATGTTTGGGATACAATTAGAAAAAAACTTGTCGGCACCATTGAGAATAACCCATACCTCAGGGGTACCATTAATAATTTCCTTTAAATTTTTTTTTTGAGTATAAAAATTTTATTTGGTAGATGGCATTTAAGTTAGTCGAATAAATGATTTTTAAGCTCAAAATGAATAAACTCATTGGATGGTTCTTTTATTAGCTTTTGGTTGTTTGCCTGCACCCTATATAATAAACACATAATTAATTTTTTAGCAAGTTTTGTATAAGACTACCTTATATGAGATTGAGCTAATAAAATTAGTTTTCTAATTAGTGATTGCTTTAACATTATGACTGCTCACTTTTAAAATTGTAAGTGATTAGTATATGTTATAAGTAATCACTTTTGGGTTATAATTGGTCAATTTAATATTCTAGAGCTTTTTGCCAACTACAACTTTAGAGTTTAGGCTTTTTACAAACATAAACCTCGAACTTCTTTTTTTTTTTTTGCGAATAATTGCTTCACATTTATGAACATGACAACGATACAACCACTTTACTAGCAATGACACAATACAGTCTCTAGCAGTGACACAATACAACCTCAAGGTGTTTGGATCTTTGGGAGCATAGCAATGACTAAGCTTTGATGGAAATATGTGTTGAATTAAGTGCAGCCCATAGATGAGGCATCGATGATCAAGAAAGGAAGGTAAGTAACATTTGAATAAGATAGGTGGCATTTGAACTAGGATGGAATAATAATTCTGTTAGGATTATTGGTGACTTGTATTACCAAGTAATCATAACAAGATTAAGCTAATTAATCTAGTATGTTAGTGTAAGTAAGAAGAGGACACAAGTACATGGGTGTGATTGGTTGTTTGGGTATCTTGCTAGTACATTAGTACAATGTACTTGGAGTAGTGGGAACTTGGAATGTGTATGCTTGGAGGATGCAAGTTCTTGGGCTCCAAGGCAACCAAATTTCAGAGGTAGTACAATGAATTAATGACCAAGGGACATGTGGCATCAATATAGAAAAGGAACAAAGAAGGCAGCAGCTGATTTCGGCACACAGTGAGTGTGCTCGACCTATGGCTCGCCCGAGCAGCAGGGTCGAGCGAACCTTCTGACCCAGTTTCGTGAGTTGATGGGCTGATGTATCTTTGGTCCATTAGTTGCCTACTTGCTACTACTCTTATGCCCTACATTTCCCTATATATACCCACTTGTATACATGCTAGAAGGTGCACCAAAGTCTCATTATAAGAGCAACTCTTCTAAGCATTAGTTTTCTCCCCCATTAGCTCCTCTCTTCCTACATATAACCTCCATTGTAATTCCTTCAAGTTCTTGTATTTCTCCTATTGAACACATTAATATAATCCTAGGCTAGATGGTGGATGTAGCCAAGTTGGTGAACCACCTTAATTCCTTGTCTTGATTATTTAGCTTATTTTAGCCATTCTTATTACATGCATTATTATTTTTGTTCCTAATCTTTGACACAACATAAACACACATTTAAACTTCACATTTGATCCTTGAGTGAGGTCCTTAGCCTCTCCTTTCAAATCCAACTAAGATTAATGATTGTTTACTAAAAACAGCGTATGAGTGGAGATTTTTGAATAATATGGCCGACAATTTAGCCAAGTGGACTAACTCGGTTAAGATTAATGCACTATCGGGAAAAAAAAATCATATCTTACGGTTTTTAGGGTCATATATACTGCGATTTGGACCCCAAGCCGTTAGCAGTAGATTCAAAATTTTTCGTTAGATGAATGATGATTATGAATATGAAAGTAGAATGATTTAAAGAGTAATAGAGAAAACTTACTTCATTAGGATGTTTTTGTGAGCATATATAGTTGTTGGCTCTAGACTGAAATTGAAACGGACTGAATTTGCTTTCAAACTAATTATTGATGAGACAGATACATAACTCGAAATTGAGCTTGAATATTTTATTAACTATGTCTGTCTTGAGCTTGACCAAGTCATAAGACTTCTTTGACCATATATAAAGCCCAATAAATGATGGGATCTTGGACCCAAACCACATAAGGGCTTATTAGGTGAATCTGACAATTTAGACCCATTTGCATTGTGTGCGTGATTAGGCTATTTGTGGTCTCAAAATGAATATATATAGAACTGGGAAAATTTGAAATAAATAAGATTATTTATCAAAAAAAAGCATACAATAAGATCATAATCAAACTTATTACAAATATAAGAGCCTAATACCCCAGAGCACAGGTTCGGGTTAGTTCGCAGTTATTAAGTGCGAATAGAAGCAAGTTGGTAAAAAAAATCAAGTGGTTGTTCGCACTTAGTAATTGCAAACATGTCAAACAGGGTCAACATGCTGATTTTAAGACAAGAAGTTGTTTGCACTTAGTAAGTGCGAACAACTTGAAAAACTAGAACAGGCTGTTAGCACTTAGTAAGTGCTAACAGTCTGTTCCAGTTTTTGAAGCTGTTCGCACTTATTAAGTGCGAACAACCCAAACCTCAGGTTTGGGAATTACACGCTTAATTTTGAAATAAGTTTGATTATGATCTTATTATATGCTTTTTTTGATAAATAATTTCATTCATTTCAAATTATCTAGAACTGGCACCATACAAATATGTGTTTTCAATTCCTTTTTAAAAATAATTAACGAAACATTTGGTAGTCGGCATTACATGGTGTTTGTTGGAACGTTGCCCTCAAAATTACGACCATACATATATTATAGTATTCAAAGTATACTGGAGTAACAAATGAAGTACTACACAAATTAGTTTTCAAAACAACTTAAACACTCGAATCTCCGTTGAATTTTCAAGATTGTGATCTTATTCCTCCCGCTGCACTGCCTTTGGACTGAGGAGGAAGAATTAGTGCATAAATCACGGATTCTAAAGAAACGTACCAACAAATCAACTGCAGCTAACCACAGTTGATCGATAATTACTTAGATAAAACCAACATTCCTCTGATTCTCCTAATCAAATTGCTGCCTAAGATGCATTTCCGTCTCACTTTTCCATGTCGCGTGAGAAGATTGGCCTCTCATTCTCTTGACCTTCTCCTTGTCTTTAACGGTAGATCCTCTGTTCTTGGAGTCCCCTAACGCACTGCATTGCGGACAAACCCACCCAGTAGAACTAGAATAGGTCTTAGGTATTCCACATTGCAAGCACATGCTGAAACAAAATTCATATGTATGACTTGATCAGAAGAAAATATTACAAGGTGAACACCCTCCCCCCACACCCAAGAAAATAAAATTATTAAGGCCCAATAATCGCTATAAAATTATTCGAAGATACATAAATGATGGAAGTCGTAAATGCCTTCTTCGGCATTAGCTTGTATTTGCATTTTGCATAAGCGCACCTTTTCATCTCTATACTTACTTGTTTGGCCTCCCCCGTGTTGGGATCTGATGTAGAGTCGGTCAGAGACAACTCTCTTTTTTCGAAGCCTATAGTTCCTAAGGATCAAGTCCTAGATGTTCCTAGTTCAAGTCCTTATGGTGTGTTTATGTCCAAGTCATTTAAAGAAAGTCTTATTGATTCTTACATGGTTCATGATCCATTCGATTCTGGTCTTTTGGTTACTTGTCCCATTCAAAACTAAGGGTTGCTTGTTCTCTTTCATTCGTTCATATGTGCAAGTGTTGGAGTTGCTAATTTATGTTGCAAATGAAGTTGAATTATTGTCTTAAGTTCATTGACGTAGCCGAAATAGTACATTAAGCACCAAGAGTTTACAACCTTCACTTTGCTTGAATTGATTGAATTAGGAGTTATGGCGGCTTTTAATTCGTGAGTTATGGAGAGTAATAACATGATTTATGAGCTGATTAATTGCAAGGAAGAAGTGAACCACCAGCCATTAATTTAAGCATATGAGCAGCCAAGAGTCAAGTATTTGAAGCATCAAAAAACCCCCCTTAGTTCAGCAACACAACTTTTATGATTGAAAATACAGCTCTATTGCGCATTATTAGATGTTTTATTGCAAGAAATAAATGTTTTTGTACTTGATTAAAAAATGCATGGTTGTTGGTTTTGGTGTTCTTAGCCGTGAGTACGCAGACAGTTTAGGAGTTTATTTCAGCATTTTAAATGTTGTAATAAGTACTCCAATAGTTAGTACTTGAATATAAGCCGTTGTGATTTTTGGTTGTACATGTAAAAACCGAGAATTAAGTGTCATTTGTTGTTGTATTTTATGGCTATATAAGGCCATTCTCATCAATAAAATCAAATTATGACTTTAATAATTAAGCTTATGCTTGCCATTTCCTTGACTTAGTGTGAAGTCAAAGGAGACCCAAAATTAAAGTGTGGCCTCTATTTTGATGGCTTAGAGTATTTGTGAGTAATCCAAATGTTTTAAGTAGTAATACCTAACTTTTAAGTGAGTGTTCCTTGAGTTAGTTTTGCACCTAGTAAGTTGAGTGAGTATTCCTCTTTTACATATCCCTGATATCCAAGTGAGTATTCCTTGATTATCTATCATTTCATATTTCTTCTCTTAAGTTTTTCTCTTTCTTTTTGGACTCTTACTGAAACCAACCAAGTTCTGAAGAACCTCTCAAATTTTGAGATCATATTATAAAAAGACTTAAAACACAATTCCCTTTCATACCTAGACCTTCTAAGATCATATACACTCACTTCTTTCTTACCTGCCCCTTATTCCCTTTTTTTTTTTACCCATCGAGTCTATATTTTATCCCAACCTTTATTTTCGTTATTGTAGTTCTTCTGCCGGTAGTTTTTGATCTTCAAGCAAGAATGCTAATCAATTCCTCTCTATGCAGGGTTCTCACCTTTTGGGTGTAAAATTGACCGATTTCCTCTAATATTCCCTCTCAAGGGAGTACGGATATGGATTGTCTGTCACCTTCCCTCACCCAAACCTTGTTTTCGAGCGGGATATAGTGTTGATGATGATGACTCTACTTGGTTATACATCAAGATCACAAAGAATATACACTGTGTAACAACTATGCCACCAATTCCATTCAACAATGATGCTACCATATAAGGTAAGTTACTCATAAAAATTGTGTTGTAAAGTGTAAGATTGGCTAAAATAAAAACACTATGAGCAGACTAGACGAAATTTAATAGGATTAGTTAACAAAAGAAATGTATGCTCCAATCATTAAGCATACTTGCCTGCGCACTAGAGAGAGAATATGAGTACCTTGGTTTTGAGTCAGTTGCAGCTCCAGCATGTTTCTGAGGCTGAGTAGAAGTAACATTACCCTCATTATCACTCCTTACTCGCTCACGTATTCCTGTTACATGGGCTTTTGCCTCTACCACAGCACCTACAAAAACAATAACATTACATTATACTATATAAACTACCGACAAGTTAATAGATAGCAAACAAAAGAGAATCCATTGAATGTTGTTAATCAAGCATTTACATATTACAAGTAAATGTAAATAAAGTATCTTAACCTCTAATCGCAAAAGAAAATTCCATGTCAAAAGTTCTGCTTCCACATCACACATTTACATTAAAATTCTAATCGACTGATTCACAAAGTATCACTCTTCTAGGCTGCAACAATTCAAAAGAACTATTTCAAGAAAAACTATGGATCTAAATTACACCACCTTAAATGGGTACTAATACTACTAACAGTTTAGGAAACATTTGCTCACAAAATTCGACAAGTGCCTAAGAATGCTATTAGAAGCGGTACCATGGTGTAAAAATGTGGTAACGGTCACGATCGGAGTAACGAAACCATGATGCGGTAACGGAAGTGACGTGATTATCGTAATGCCTAAATATCAATTGAAACCATAATATATTCCTTGATACGGCTCATAACGCAATTGTTTTGCAAATTTACAATGCGAAATATATTGGTTCATTAAGACATTGTCTTTGAGAACCTTTACAACGCGGCTAACGATGCAACTTTGTTTTTAAACTATGAGCAGTGCAAACTTGAAAGATTTCCTTACAATGTCTTTTTTGGATGTTTACACTCATTGATCTGAATGGCATTAGTTGTTCCAGTAAACTGACATAGAAAATAGCCCTTCAACCATCATTATGAATACTAATCTACTCTTGTAGCTTCACCAACCTCTTCCTCAAAGCACCTTTGGAGCTAAGGTGCTCATGTCTCTCATGTTTTATCTATAATAACACAATTTTCCTTTTCCCACCCGCCAACACATCCAACATTCTACATACCATCTGATTCAACATGTATTCCTTCATCAGCACGGCTTCATAATCAAAATTCTTCAAATTCATGAAACATGATCAAAGATTCAAAGTAAGGGCATTTCAACTCCCATCTTCACCACATTCCTGGTATTCTTCATGATACTTGACCTTTAATAACTACACATTCTTATTGGCTAAAAAAAAAATAACTACACATTCTTTTCTATTGATCTAGCCATCAATATTGAACCAAATCCACCAATTTCAAACTAAATTATCTTCAATACATACAAGAATAACGCAGCACGCAAATCACAAGATCCATACAACTAGATGGAACTCAATCTCATAGAAATCTACACTCAGGTTGGAAATCTGTTTGTGTTATAGCAAGAGCCCAATTAACCAAATGTGAAAGTGTTGTGAGCAACACAAAAGGCTCTTCAATGTGTCATGGTGATGGTGCAACGAAGAACGTGAGTGTGGTGCATCAAAGGAGCCTTGGATTGTGCCTACAATGAGGCAATGCTCAAATGAAGGCGTGCCCGATCGAGGCGTAAAGCAGTAGCAGCAAACAGAAGGTCTTAAAGACCCACTCTACCAGTTGAGTGGCCTGGCTCGGTTGAGCAAGATACAATGGTTCAATAAGGGAAGTTCAGAAGGTCCTGATGGTTTGCTCGACCGGTCGAGCGAAGGTGACTCGGCCGAGCGGCTTATCAGAGGCCCAAGTATCGTGTATTCTATTTTGTTGCGGATTTTTCATTGGGCTTCATGGGTTTGGTCCTAGGGTTTTTAATATATGCTTGGCTATATAAGAGAGTCTTAGAACATCATTAGGATTATGGGAATGAGGCTAACACACATGAGAAAGGCTAGGGTTTGAGAACCATTAGAGTTTCTTCTTTGTATTAGATTGCGGGTGACATCCATTGTTTAATGGAATCACTATCTTGAGAGCTTGTTCTCAAGTGTATATGTTTAGTGATTAATGTATTGTTGAATAGATTAATGGAAGTAATCATCTTTTGAGGGGAAGGTATCCATAGATACCTCACAAACACATTGAGTTACTTGTTTTTGTTCTTGCTTTGTTTTTCACTCAACTTCTACTCATTATACTCATTATACTATACCTAGTCAAACCCTGAAATTCCCTAATTAATTCTAAAACATCTAATTATTGATTACAAGGGTTTAAAGTACCCATCTTTCACCAATTCAGGCCTTATTAACATATAACCTATTACAAAAACGGGTAAAATGTGAAAAAAAAAATAATAAATACATACAAACACAAAAGGGGAAAAATATACCAGCAGGTAAATCTTTTCTGTCTCTACTTTTCTTGCGACCCTGATGAACAACATCCGTTTTTCTTAAACTTTGATCTTCAACACAATTATTAAGAAACCGAGGAGGGCCTGAAATCTCCAAAACCCAACAAAAACAAAAGTGAGAATTGGATAATAAAATTCAAATTTGAAGACTACCCAGTTCATAAAATGCATTAATTAAATGAAATACTGAGAAATTAAGAAGGGAAAAGAGAAGTACTTCAGAGAAAACATCTACTGCTGAAGGAAGAGAAGAATCATGGGATGGTTTTGGGGGGATTATTGGTTTGTATGTTGCAGGAAAATGTGAAGCAGTGTTATTTTGTTGGGTGTCGGATTCATCTTCACTATCGGAGAAACCGGAATTAGGTTGTTTGTGTTGGTCTTCTTCAGCAGAGGAATAGCCTTGGATGAGTGACAAGCTCATTGCGTTTTTCTTTTGTTGTTTTTGTTCTTCTTTGGGATTTCGTATATATTAATATGAGTGAAAGCAAATCGACTATTGAGTATTGACCAAGTTGTTTGTAACTTCCTAAAATCTTGTGAGATAATTTCTTCCTTTCCATAATATTTGCTACTAGATCTATAAATTGGGTTGGGGCCTGTTGGGACCCTAATCCAACCCTTAAATATAAGGGTTTTAAAAGGGTTGGATTCAAGAAAGGTTCAATGAAAATAAATGGAAAATTTAAAGTATATAAGATTATTAATTAAAAAAAATAATAAAATAAAACTCAAATCAAACTATATCCAAAAATAAGCGTTTCTTAGGTTTGGAAGGAAATCGCTGTCAAAGGCAGCGATTTTGGGCCCAAATGGGTTAAGTAAAATCGCTAACAAGCCCAGCGATTTTCAAATAAAGACAGGGTGGCATGTGGACTGTTGTGCTGGCCCCAGATCTGGCAAACAAAATTGCTGTAGCCTGCAGCGATTTTCTAATCAGCGATTTCCAGGCTACATCTTCCTCATTTCCCCATTTCCCCATTTCAATTAAACCCTAATTTCGAATCTCCTTCTTCCTCTCCCTCTAATCTCCTTGTATTCCTCCCCATTGAAACCTTCAATTTGTTTTATTATAGTCTTTTTTTAGTCTTCCTTCTCCATGGTTACTCAATTTCGTGGTAAAAGGTATGTAAATTATTCAATTTTGTTCATCCTTCCTATTTATTCAATTATGTTCATGATTAGGGTTTTATATCCTCTTTAATAATGTGGGTGTTTCTATTTTGCAGAACGTGTATTTCCTTATTCATTTGGCTTATTTGAGGTAAGTTTATAGAATTTTATTGTTATTAATTTATTATTGTTTAATAATTTGGGTTGTTGTTGTTAAATATTGTTGTTGTTGAATTATTGTTGATTACTTGGGAATGAATGGTAAATGATTGAATGGATTGTTGTTTTTGTTAAATATTGTTGTTTGTTAAATTCTCCATACTTAATGTTGAATGAATTTAGTAAATGATTGAATGGTAGATAATGAATTGAATTATCATAATGAAAAGTATTGTTTTTGTTGAATTATTGTTTATGTTGATTACTTGGGAATGAATGGTAAATGATTGGATGAATGGTTGTTTTTGTTAAATATTGTTGTTGTTGAATTGAACATAGATTGAATGAATGGATTGTTGTTTTGGTAAATGAGTTGAATTGAAGTATTGTTTTGTTGAATTATTGTTTATGTTGATTACTTGGGAATGAATGGTAAATGATTGAATAGATTGTTGTTTTTGTTAAATATTGTTGTTTGTTAAATTCTCCATACTTGATGTTGAATGAATTTAGTAAATGATTGAATGGTAGATAATGAATTGAATTATCATAATGAAAAGTAAACACATTGAACAAACAGGATGGAGAATCCTGGTCCAATAGATCCTTCCTTGTTAGTTTCACAACCCACCCATCGTTCACACTTCATATGGACCGGACAACTAGAGTCCGACACATTGCTTAATACTTGACACCACCCTTCCATAGTTATGAGATGGCCTGTAGACGATAGGGTGTTGCGATACGTGCACGAAGTCGATTTATATGGTATTTGTTGGCCCATTTAGTTTTGATGATAACATAAACTTTAATAAACAAACATATTTTGTCTTTGAGATTGTTTTGATAGGTCAAATATCCGATCTTTATAAGGGTCGTTGATGGACCATTAAGCGTTGAAAAGGGATTACTTAGTAACTGTTCCAAGATCAAGTCAGAGTTCGAAGATTGGTCAATCGGAGACAGTGCAGTGTTCCCAGATCAGCGGTCAGAGGAGGAGTCAACAAAAATAATTAGGAAAATAATTTTTATTTTTTATTTTTCTTTTTTAGTTTTGTTGTACGGATGAATTAGTCTAGAATGCACAAGGAAATTAATTAAGAAATTAAGATAACTAACTCCTAAAAAGACTCCTTAAAATTAGGATCTTAAAATTAGTTTTTTAAATTGTCTTATCTATTTTTAGCTAAAAGACAAGAAAACTTGGAGTAACTACCAAGCTTTCCTACCACTCTCTCACGTAAATTAGCCCTCAACTCCCACTATCTTTGATCATGGGATTATGGGTAAATTAGATCTAAAAATGTATTTAAAGGATTTTTCTACAACCGGCACACTTGGTGATCAACAAGGAGTGAAATAATCATGTAAAATCATTTGAGTGCTCCTATGGATCATTGGGAGAAAATATTCATGTTAATATTTTCATGTGCTCCCAAGGTGATCAATTGAGAGAAAATTGTTTTTCCGAAAATATTTGTGCCCAAAATATTTCGTGAGGTTTTCTAAATTCAAGAAGAGGAAATCTTGATTGATTTTAATTGCTAATTAATTTCAAGATTTAATCCTTGTGCTATTCTTGATTTGATTCATCCATTTTAGATAAATCTTGTAAAGGGTTTATTTGAGTGAATTTGTATTTAGACTTGGGAAAGTCTAAAGGGAAGAGAGAAGAGTAGAGAGAAGAGAAACGGTAAGAAGTTACCGAGAGTAGAGAAACGGTAAGGAGTTACCGAGAGAAGAAAAAGAGAGAAAGAGTAGGAGGAGTTATTTTATGTAATAGAGGAGTGATTTACATAAAATAATAGAGAAGAGAAATCCCTAGTGGGTCGTGGTTCTTTTTCCCACGTTAAATCTTGGTGTTCCTTTTATAGTTTTCTTTTATATTGTCTTGAGTATTTTTGTTATTAATAATTCTGCAAGAAAAAAGGGCTAAAAATACTCAAAGGGGGAAAGTAACAGTTCACCCCCCCTCTTGTTACAGTTCATTGTCTCTAAGTGTTTCTACAGTATTCACCGAGTAGGTCAAATACCATTAGATCGAGGGATGATTACAACTTTGGTTGAGCGATGGAGGCCTGAGACGCACACCTTTCATCTGTCGGTTAGTGAAGCGACCATCACACTGCGTGATGTTGCTATACTTACCAACCTGCCGGTGAGTGGGAGGGCAGTCACTGGTCCTAGTCCAAGCCATACTAGAGAGCGGATACATCGGATGTTTGGGGTCCTACCGCCAGATGAAGCGATGATGGGGTCTTCAGTCAAGGCGACATGGTTGCATAACACCTTTGCTCATTTGCCGGGCCCTGACGCTGAGGATGCAGCTGTAGAGCGTTATGCTCGCCTTTACTGTTGGGTACTTATTTCCGGCTATTTGTTTGTCGACAAATCCGGAAATGACATGCAAGGGATCCTTTTAGAGCTTCTTGACCAAGACTGGGATGACATAGCATCCTACAGTTGGTCCAGTGCCGCTCTTGCTTTCCTCTACCGACATTTGTGTCGAGCGGCCTCGATAAAGAGAGGGAAACCAGCAAGCGACATTGCGGGTCCATTGGTTATTTTACAGGTAGTACAACACCTTATCTAGATTTACATAATAATGACGTTATTGTATAGTTTTACTTATATTTCCTTTTATTATGCAGTTGTGGATATGGGAGCATATTACTTTTTGCACTCCTGCCATCTCCACACGACGACGTAGGGGAGAGGACGGGCAACCTGTTCTCCTCCACGTTGAGCCGGAGGATCCCCCGGAGGACGAGCCATATGGATCGCGATGGCTCGTGCCTAGATTGACTCATTTGAACACCTCACGAGGTGTCCATGTCTTTCGCGATTTACTTGATCGCATGACCAATGTACAGGTAATTTGATTGTTTTGCGTTTCGTAACAATTTATTTTATTTCTCTTTCAATTAATCCTTATTTTATGTTGCAGATGATATGGGACCCATATCCCCCACTTCGGGGTGACGATGATGAGTGGCGTGTTCGAACGCCTATGATATTTTTTGACGTGGTTGAGTACCACTACCCTGAACGGGTCATGCGTCAATATGGTTTGCGCCAGACGAGGCCTGGTCCACCTGAAGACAATAGCCAGCTTCACGAGGTGGACCGTAGGGGGAAATCCATGGTGCAGTGGGCTGCGTATCACCGAAGATACATAGAGGGGTGGAATGAGCGTGAAGATTATGTGGTGCAGGGTGATAATATTGATGAACCGATGGATTTCTACGATGACTATATGATCTGGTATCGTGGAATCACCAGACGATTCATCAGTCGAGGATATGTTTCAGACCAACCACCCCCACTGAACTACATGCCCTCTGGCGTGCCATTACATGTCCTTATGAGTCATTTCGCTTTACGTTTTATATAATTAATATAATGTTTAATGTTAACCTAATTTTAATTGAAATTGTTTTTTTGTAGACGCAACAAATGTTGAGCATTCGTGACTACATGCACTCACAGCGACATGTATGCCACGAACAGTCAAACGAAGTAGTCAGGAGGTGCGATAGTGTGATGGTTGGCCTTGGATATGCGCATATGCTTCAACCATTACCGCAAGACGATTTTCCTTGTTCTTCCACACAAGCAGATGCTCCGGGGACGTCAAATGATCATCAATCGCCATATACACTCAATGTACGTCCTACAGCTCCCGGAATGTCCCAGGGCGAGTGTTCTTAAGTATCGCCGGTTCATCCCACTAACGTTAGGCTTTATCAAGAATCAGATAGTGAGGGTACACCTTTGGTTTATCCTAGTCTAGACACTATTTATAAGGGCGATACACCCACTACGGATTCTTAGACTATGTATAATATTGTATAGATTTGTACATATATGTGTATATGTAATATGTATTGTATAACATTACGGTACGCGACAATTGTATATATATGTAATGTTATATAATTGGTTTACGTTTGGTGCTTGAATGGAAATTGTGATGAAAATTGATACATTGATTTTATTTTAGGCAAGTGTAGGTATGTATATAGTGTTATGGAGAAAAAACAAAAAAAAATATTTTTGACACAGGGAAAATCGCTGTTGGCTGCAGCGATTTTCAAGTCAGCCCAAAACTGCCAGGTTAGGCCAGCACAGCAGTCCAAATGCCAACATGTAAATCACTGTTGGGCCCAGCGATTTTACTTAAACCCTAATGGGTCCAAAATCGCTGCACTTGACAGCAATTTCACTCAAAACCTAACAGACGCTTATTTTTGGATATAGTTTGATTTGGGTTTTATTTTATAATTTTTTTTAATTAATAATCTTATATACTTCAAATTTTTCAAATAAATGAATATGGATTGGATAAGGTTTCAAATAAATTTTTTTTTTCAACCCTAACACTATGAATCTGGACAACCCTTCCTCTTAATCCCAAAATTGAAAATTTAGCTTCCTCCTTGGCGCTCCTTCCTTCTAGCTTTCACAATTCACCAAATACATATGATTGCAAACTATAATGGAGAGATGCAAAATAAGAGTTGATGAAAGCAATAATTGAAGAGCTTAAACTTGATAGGTCATGGGAAGTATAATCTACTTCTATTTGATAGGCCTCATTTTGTAATACATTAATTTGATAGTCATACAATGTACTACTTTCAAAACTTTATTTTCTAGTGGTATTTCATCTTATATAATCGAAAAAGAAAAATAATAATTTGTTCTGTTAGAGGTGTTCATTCGGGTCATTGGGTTGATTTCAGGTCATGTGTTTCGGGTCGGTTCAAAATCGGGTTTTGTGTTCATATTGGTTTTTACAATATTGTAGATCCATTTTTAAGTCCGTCAACTCGGGTTCGGTTATAAAGTCGGATGTCTATCGGGTCATCGGGTCTGTTTTGAACACCTTTTATGATTTAAAAAATTATACACTATTTTATTGCATTATAGTCCAAAATTAATATAAACAAGTCGGGCCGGGTTTGATAGGCTCGGCCCGTTTAATGCCCGTTTCTTTTTTTGTAGGGCCCGACCCATTTTAATTAGAGTCCGACCGGACCCGTTTTAATTAGAGCTCGACCCGGCCCTTATCCGGCCCGTACTTGCTACTGAATGTGACATGTTTGAGAACATGCCACTATCAGTAGCAAATATTATGACACGGAGGAAGTAGATTATAGAAATAGATAGATTTACCTAAATTTTTTTAGGAAAATGAGAATCGTTGATTGAGGGTAATAGGGATGGGAAGCGAATAATATTATAGGGGTGTTGCACCATATCCGTTTCAGTTGAGACGGGTATAAATATGGTTTTGAAAGAGTAGATGGAAGGGTATGGATATAAAAAGTCATACTCGTCATAGGTAGGAAAAAGTGGTAGGTATGAGGTCTTGCCCGTCTCATACCCACTCGCCCATTTCCATACCCACCCACCCCTTCCAATGCCCACTCGTCCCGTTGCAGTCCACCCTATATAATTACAATATAGAGTACTAATTTATCAGATTTTTATATCACTACCTCCTAATCAACCTATAAGTCCAATTTAGTTTTTCACACTTGTCGAGGCAATATTTTGACTCTTATTATCTATAATTGTTCTTAAGCAATAATTATAAAAAATTAATATTGATAATTAATCCGTTTATTGAACCCAATCAAACAAGATCGCACATGACAATGATGTAACTCAATGATTAAGAATAAAATGCATATTAAGAGTAATAAGTAAATAGTGACAAAAAAATAAATGAGACTAATTAATAGAATAGGAGGGAGTATTTTTTTTAATCTATTGACATAATTACCCTTTCAATATCCACCCGTCCCGCCCCAGCCCACCATATAGTATTTCAAATTACTTGTAATACTTTTCATTTTTGGGTGTTTACTATTATTTGCAAGATTGCCTTTTTAGGGAAAATAAAAAAAAATCTGTGTAATTCTTTATTTTACCCCTACTTTATTCCTACCTCACACATCACTATCAATTATATCTTATTACTTTGATTACTTAATTTACCCACTATGAATAACCTACTTTTAGTAACACACATTTTTCTCAAATGGCATAATTGAATTCAACCGTTCAAATCCTTAACCACTCTATATTCAATGTATTCTATAACCTCCCAATATTTTGTGATCCAACTACCTGAGACAAGATCTGATTCTCTTTTCCTTGTCCTTTCAAAAGAGTTGTTGCACTTCTTATTCTTAGTAGTCGTCTTCTTCAACCAACATGACACACATAACAATTTCCTTTAATCTCCTCCAACTTTCCTTCTACACCCTTTCTTTTTATCTCTTTGATGTCTCATTCAATCATTTTTCAATTGACATCCCATTGAATATTTCCTTATTCATACGCACATTGTCATCTTCAATAGCTTCGGCTCCTACAACAATTATTAGAATTCAAAGATCATTCTGCTTATTCCCTTTACTAGTTCCTTTATTGACTTCTCTTAGGGATACTAGAATTCAAAGCAATTTAATTAAGACAAATCATATGAACATAGTAAGAAACAATAATTATATCTAATTGTTCAAAGTGTTTAGTAAAATTTTTTGTGTTGAAATGTCAATGTGTGTTTCTTCATATTATAGCTAATTAATTGGCAATTACAATGATGAAATATTAAGATGTGTAACTTGCAATATATTTTGTAAATAGAGGCTTGCATGAAATTTAGAAGGGATATTCCACGTGGTAACCCTGAGTTTTTGGGTTTTCCACGTGGCAACCAAAACTTTTAAAAAATCTACGTGGTAACCCTGAGGTTTACCAAATTGTTCTACCGTGACCTTTTTGCACATAAAAATGTTAGCAAACATTAATTTCGAAGCTATAAGACTGTTGTACGCCTATTTATTTGATTCACCATTTCAAATGTCATCAGTTTCAACCTTTTCCCCAAGATATTAACCCTAACTCTACTATATTTTTGGATTTGGGGGAAAGATATATTTGAATGGAAAATGGTAGAGTTGAGGTTTATGTTTTGGTGGAAAATTTTGAAACAGATGACATTTGAAATGTTAAGTCACACATATAGGCGTCCAACAACTTTAAAGCTTTGAAATTAACGTTTGCTAACGTACATTTTTAAGTGCAAAAAGGTCATGGTGGAACACTTTGGTAAACCTCGGGGTTACCATGTGGATTTTTTAAAAGTTTTGGTTAGCATGTGGAAAACCCAAAACCTCAGGGTTACCATGTGTAATTTCCCAATTTAAAAAATAAACATTTTGACATAAAAGTATTGAAAAAATTACGTAGAATAATCAAACATTCATGATTTTTCTAAAATAATCTCGCCCATTGAGTAACCATGAATAATCTCAACATTAGGGAGTATTTGCCTAGAGTAAACTCAAGTAACCAAATAACTTGCTATAGTAGGTAATTTATCAAAAACGTAATCTTAAAAATTAATGTAAAATTAGAGAAAAAATTTAAATAAAAATTCTAAATAATAAAAAAATTAGAAAAACAATTAAAATTTTTTTTTTTCATTTTTTTCATATTATTTTAATTTATTTTCTTAAAAAACATAAAACTTGCTATAGCAAGTCATCCAATTACCGAATTTACTATAGGAAAATATCCGCTCAAGTTGGGATTATTCATGGTTAATTAATAAGTGGGATTATTGAATGAAAATAAAGAAAATATTGGATTATTCTCTGTATTCTTCTCTAAATTTAAGAAATCTCTATATAACTCGTTATATAATTTTAATTTTAAGTATTTTTTACAAGCACATAATCATTTGGATTAACCACCTTGTACTAAGTGTTTTTAATGAGATTAATTATATCTCGTTGTAAATTACCAATATCAAACCCAAGTACCTTGGACTGGAGGAAATACACAAAACAAAAGTTTACAATTGCATTCAATCGGTTATCATGATTTTTGAGCGACTTAAGTGTCGCAAACTAATCTTCACAATGTTCATCCATTAGTGCTATACTAAAGCAAGAAGTTCACTCATCTTACACAAAGGCATAAAGATTATAGTCTTGTAGTTGTAGTGTATTTTCATTGTATTATATTTTTAATAAGAGACAACTATAAGATACTTAATCGGCTCAAGTTTCAACTTCATTTAAGGTTAAGAGGAAGATAGCACCTTGTATGTTTAAAAGGAAAGGAAAACAAAAAGAAAATGAGTATTTTCCCTCTAAATTTTCACTAAAAGTGAGATTGTATTGGTAATTTTAACAAAATTTATACATATTTTCCTTTCAAACCCTTCCCCTCCAAATCCCTCTCCACCCTCTTCGTTATTCAAACAAGAAATTTACATTCTTTCAAATCTCTCCCCTTCTTTTCCCTCTATTTATCTGTATCCAAACACAGAGTGTATGAATGACGAACTGTAAATTGCTAAAGAGGAGCTACTTAAAAGGACAACTCTACAAAGGTCAAAGGGACATCAATTACTTCTATTACTACTTGCAATCCAAACACAATAAAATGCTATCTTTTGGAATCCAAATTTAATCATCTACCAAACCAAATCAGATCAAATTTGATACTCATTGGGAGAAGCATATTTCCTATAGGCATCACTGTGCAAAAAAATGTGCAGTGATACTCAATCTAAATCTGGTAAAAAAAAAAAACAGATAAAGTAAAGATGCCTTATTGAAACAAATTTAGAACCCCCCTACCCCAACAAAAGTGAAAGTTTTCCTGTCAACTTATTGCAATATCAGGAAGCTTTGAAATGGTGGCCTGGAAATCTGCATGCTCCATCTCTTCCCTAGACAGCCATGAGCGTAAACAACTGTTTATAACATCCTTTTCGGAGTTACTTGTAGTAATACTTTTCGTAGCAAACCTTGTGATATGCTTTAGATTCAGCTCACTAGAGTCTTCGAGATATAGCACCAAATTATTTTTAATGGCATCACACCAAATTGGTCGAGCGATCTTTAAAAAATCATGTGCAGCCAGCACAGGAAGGCTAACACTTCCAAGATCAGATTCTGCACGCCCACCTCTTCCGTGATAATCTGAGCCTCCGAGCTTTAGGAGGCCATAAGCATCCGCAAGGTCACTGTACACTGTTGCCAGAAAGAAAAAACAAACAGTTTGAATACTAAAACCGTGTAAAATCTCAGGTAGATAACATTTTATCATGGAGAAATTTAGCTAAGTTCTAACAAGGGCGAGTTCAGATGATGAAATTTAAAAGTTAGTTCGTTTAAGTCTCCAAAATCCGCCCACCATCCAAAACCAGTGTCACTTGATTAGCTAATCACCCCGCGAATCGAAAAAAGCAAATTAAGTTGGTTAGACTATTTTAAAACCATTTCGAGTGAATCACGAATTGAAAAGGCAAACTAACTAGCGAATTATGCCTTATGGTGCAAAACACATCACTAAGATGCTATGATATTATTTATAGAAGTCAGTCAAGCAAAAACCGCTCGTCATAGATCTAGATGTTACATTATTAGTGTGAACGATATTCAAAGTCAGAAAATTACTATCACATACAAGACCGAGAAAAACGGTCAGTGTTATAAAGCAATGGTTCAAGCATATTAAACGCTACTTTCCAAATCCACAAGACCACAACACATCAGAAAAATTCGATGGACACAAGGTGAAGTGTATATAGAAATTCAGAGTTAGCTGTGACGGACAAGGGCAGTACAGAGAAGGCTTAAGCAACACATACCTGCAAGTTTTCCATCACTTCTATAAACTTCTATCCCATGAAGACCAGCCACTTTTAAACTTCTGACAACTGGATTGGGATTTTTCAGTGCCCAAGGATGTGCCAAGACAGCTATGCCTCCAGTTTTGCATACCATTTGCACAGCTTCTTCAGCAGAAGGCTCGCTTCCTCTGCACCCAAAACAAGCAGATATTTACTGTTGTCCATTTAAAAAATTCAACATTTGGTAGTTGAGTTTTGTTGAAAACATAATTACTTGGAATATGCAGGTCCGCCATCATATAGATACCGATCAAAGGCTTGCTTAAGATCCTCAACATGGCCAGCTTCCAACAACGCACGGGCTACATGCAGTCTCCCAGGAGCAACTCCACTGCCTGCAATTCTTATGACATTTTCCCATTTAATGGGCTTCTTGAGTTTGTTAAGTTTTGCGAGCATACTTTTTGCACGAACATAACGTCCTTCCCTTATGTTCCTCAAAAATTGGTCAAATTCTTCGAATCTTGCGGGTCCACAGCTGCTATAATACGCAAGAATGTGAACTGGTTCTTCTGACTCGGAATCATCTCTGTTCATCCATTCAGAGTACCACTGTCATGTTTCTATCTCATAAGTTCATCTGCTTACCTTATCATCATCTTACCGACATTGTTCTTATTATCATGAATAATGAAAGCAGTAGTAGTTATTTCTCATAAGTTTACCAACGAGCAAATGGTTTGCGCTTTCTAAATTTTAAAACCATACTTGATGGCTATGCTCCTCGTGAAAAGGGTTACATGATTTTCAGATCCCTATTACATTCCAAAACCCAATGCCATAAGTGGCTCGCACATAGATACGGGGGGTTAGATGTACAAACTTACTCTTGTAATAACCAAAAGGTTATTTCTTCCACCACTTCACACAAATAAGCAAAGGACATGATTTCATGAGTTATTTTACTATAGCCCAATAAAAATCGAAACCAAAGAACTAAAATCTTTGGGCCCAAAAATGTAAGATCTCCCATTAAAAAATTGTAATCATAAAAGTGTATGTTATAAATCGATATTGGTCTTACGAGGGGTAAAATAGTCATTATAATATTAAGAGTAACTTGGGGAATAAGATAGCTTTAAGTGGTAGTTTTTCTATAAATAAGAGGATTTAGAGGTTCATTATTATCATGAATACTGTTAAACACTTAATGGATGGGTTTTACTCATTTTAGGAGATCTCAAGCTTCTCGAATTGCTTGACCTATCTTTTATTACTTTGTAATCGTTCTATAATCGTCAATCTAATAGTATATTTTCTCTTTTGTCATTTAATCCCTTCAATCTCTATTTTACTGCTTTAGTCCAAATTATCAGTTCATAACAGTGTAATATGCAAAAGAATGATTGCATTAGTGGCTTGATTACTAAAATTTTTGTGAAGAATCATAAACTGACATTAGTAAATCAAAAGGTGAAATGCTTGCCTTGTTGCAAAAACAGAACTGATCTCAACGCCAGGAATAATCTTGATGCCAAATCTGTAAGCAGCTTCTAGGGCCTCAGGGATACCCGACATTGTATCATGATCAGTAAGAGCAAGAACTTTCACCTGTTCTGAAGACATTACAGCAATATAAATCACACATCTTATCAACATTTTCTCAAGCTTGGACAAACATAGGAATGCCTAATCTGATAATATGAAATATCCGAATTATCAAATATTACAAGCTAATGCTTCCCCTAGACACATCTCCAGAACATATTGCAAACTATGGAGTTAGATATGAGGAAAACCATGATAACTTTCTTCAATCCATTCTTACATAACACGCAATACAAGTACGAGAAGTTATAAATGTACTCTTAACAGATTCCAGAGATAACTTCGTCACTATTTACTTCACTAAGTCATATACTGCTGAATCATAGGTCATTAGTATAAGTAGCCTGCTTTCTCACAAGCAAATGATTACACAATTCTAAGAGTCAATGTTATTAAGGAAAAATTACCATGAATAATACAAACTTTTACAATTTTCCCTACAATAATATCAACTTTTGTTTATCTATTAAATTACCTTTGCTTTTAGTCAAATAATCTACTATAAACTTTAAAGTTAGTATTATTCTAGGCGACCATACCCTATATTGGTATTATTCATGTTAATCAAAAGTTGGTATTATTGAAGGGAAATTAGTGAAAGTTTGTATTATTCATGGTAATTTATCCTATTATTAAAATGCTATCTCCCTCCATTTTGGAGAAATTTCTATTTTGCATAGGAGAACTTATAGTGAGTCTAAAATATTTTCTATATGTACTATAAGTTATCAAGAGTAACAAGCTTTTCACAAATCATGATTAATATGTTTAACATAGGTCAACCATACCGGGCTAGATGGGTCTTCAAGTCAATTTGGAAAGGGATTCTCGCTGCAATTCCCGTCCTTCCATTTTTCTCCTCTCCCTTTTTAGTATCTAAATGAGGAAATTGCCATCCATCCATTTCCATTCCATTTCTTTCCCTCCATTTTATTTTCTTTCATCCAAACATAGCATAAAACAAAAAGGATGATGGTCTACACGGGCTATCCGCTATAGAATATTTTGAGAAAAGAAGTGAACATCAATCAGTACATAGTTCCAATTTAGAGCTTGCATCTGTCACTCACACATATATAACCTATGCACATACTTCCTAACTCCAACCACACAGACCATTGTTACGGCCTGCGTCACTCAGATTGCTACACTACACCTAGTAGCGGTCTAGTGTGATGTCATTGAGGTCCGTTGACATCACTTAAATCCAGATAAAATCAACTATTACATGTAAATATACCCTATATGAGTTGATTAGTGTATTACCTTCCAAATATAAACGCGTTTAATTGACATCACTCATTTTTTTTCATGCATCCGCCTCTGAGTCTACACCTTAAAAGTTCTTACATCCATTTGCTTAGTGTAGCAATCTAGTTGAGTTGGGATTTCTCCTATAGTCCTATTTCACAATTTCAAGTATACATAAATACTATCAAAGTTGTGTATACTCCTATTTCCTAACTTTAATGAGTATGATATGAAACCACTGAACTGATGACTGTTTGCAGAAAAGGAGTTTGCAAATATAGCAATATAGACAGTTAAAACTGACATAGAAGAATAACTAATTGCCATTCAAAACACTGTTCTTGATCCTTTTTCAAGCTTTTAATTTTTTCATCTATGTCAGTAACATTCAGTCAACGAACTAGACAATCAAACCAATTAGAAGAATAAATTTTCATTGCTAACAACACAATCAAAAGCAATACCCATCAAAAAGACTATTTCAAACAGGTCAATTGAAAATTGAAAATCAAAAAACAACAAAAAAGCCATAATTAAAACAATGAAAAATCAAAAGAAAAAAGCTGACCCCATTTTGATGAGCTTTTTCAACAAGAGCAGAAGGTGTCAAAAACCCATCACTACAAATTGAATGGGAATGCAATTCAAACACAACTTTCTCAGAAAAAGTAGCTCTACACATGATTTCAGGTAAGAAGTCATCATCTATTTGGTTAACTTCATCAGAAGAAGAAAGTTTAGCCAAATTAACCCATTCAATAACAGATTTTAAAGCTAAAGTCTGTTCGGCAGTCATTCTTCTTTTAGCACCTCCTCTCTTCTTCTTTCTCCTTCTCTTATCTTTGTTAGGTTCACCCATAATCAAGAAGTTAGAGAAGAAAAGAAATGGGGTTTTTCAAGAACAGTGGTTTTAAGCGGCAAAGAAGAAAAATTTAGGTCTGTAGAAGTATAGAATAAGAATACGTAGTTGGGGTTGGTAGTTGGTACTGGTTTCTGAATTTATGGATTGCGCAGATGGGGAGGCCCCCTTTTGTGATGTGTCGGCTTTCAGATTTTATTGTTTTACCTCGGGGTCAAGGTCAATCACAACGAGTATAACGTTACCTCCTCTCTTCCAAAATACTCTTATGTGTTCTTTCAAAAAAGAGCTAGTCTCTTCAGAGACCGTTTTTCTGATAGACATCTTTCAGCCAAATTCATTAAAGCTTATTGCCTACATTTATTCTACATTTTTCCTAATGGCCCAACCTAATTAAAGATGGTGTCTCAGAGAGACCGTCTCCCACAAGAATATGTGTTCAAAAAAATAAAATATTGTTATGATATAGTCTCTTCTATGCAGCTGAAATGGGACATTTGACTTTTTACGGATCTTAAGGTGGGTCAAATTGGGTCCTATTGAGTAGGAGAGAGAGTGATATTATGGATTTTAATGAATTGATTAGGGAACTAATGATTCCCTCCTTTTTTTGAAAATATTGGTTGGAATATTTAAATGTAGAATATTTTACACCAAAGTCAAATATTACATTGTTCGGGTTAAATTACAAAATTACATTGTTCATACCAATACATAACAACCATAACCATAATGAAAATTACATTGAATAAACTACTCTATCTCCCCAAGCCTTCTAAAATCTTCGACGGCCTCGGTATAATTCATTTCGTTCTTGATCATGTGCGTGCGAATTTTTTTCCGATCAGCGACTTCAGATTTAGCATGTTAAAAAACAAATCGATGCATTAAATTTCTCAAAAAATGCCACGTTATTTTAAACAACCAAAATTTCAATTTATTTGTAAAAAAAAAGCATCATTGTACAAATCCCATTTTGAATGAAATTCAATGAAATGTCCAAAAAAATCAAACACAGACATCAAATGAAAGAGCAGTAGAATTGAAACAGAAGGCCAAAATGAAAACACAGGCGCCAAATGAAACAGCAGCCAAAAATCAAATGGCGCCAAGATTGTGGACAATAAACAAACCAACAGAATGCAATAAATACAGCATCAAAAAGCATTCAATGCACTCAAAACAATCCAAAAAAATGATGGGAATCAAAAATTTAGATAGCCAACAAAAAACCCAAATAATGCAAAAATTACTAAACAAATTAAACAAAAAAGGGAGACCAATGTTAGGTACAATTAATGAGATAGCAAGTGAGTACAATGTCAGTAAGAAAACAATCACAAGATTGTGGCAAGAGGCTCACAAACAAATGGAGAACAATAACACTGCCATTAACTTGAACAACAAGAGGGTTGGGAGACAAGCTCCTAACAAAATCCAATTTGATTACGAAAGATTCAAAGCAATCAAGTTTGAGCTCAAAAGTACTCAACACTCAGTGGCAAAACAGATGGAGGGGTCACAGTCCACTATATGTAGGTGAAAGAAAGATAGAATTATACGCAAGCACACAAACGCCATTAAACCATCACTCAATGACAACAACAAACTAAACAAGTTATCCTTTGCATTATCTAAGTTGCAATATGATGAACACAATGACACATTCTAATTTAAACCACACACAAACATTGTTCACATAGATGAGAAGCACTTTTATTTAACACGAGAATCACAGACCTATTACCTAGCACCAGGTGAGATTGAACCACATCGGGAATGTCAATCAAAAAGATTCATCCCAAAGATTATGTTCATGTGTGCAGTTGCAAACCCTATTTATTTATCTAATGGTGATGTATTTTTTGATGGAAAGATAGGAATATGGCCATTTATTACTCAAGAACCTGCAAAAAGAAGTTCAAAGAACAGAATGAGGGGGGAATTGGAGACCAAACCAGTGCAATCAATCACTAAAGAGCACATAAGAGATATGCTTATCACTAATGTCCTACCCCACAATAAGAGCAAAGTGGCCACACGGAATGTCGAAGCACATTTTTATCCAACAAGATAATGCAAAGCCACACATAGCACACAATGAAAGTGAATTCATGGAGGAAGCAATGAAAGACGATTTTTTTATACAACTTGTACAACAACCACCCAATTCACCTGACATGAATGTACTAGACCTAGGTTTTTTTAGGTCAATCTAGGCTTTGCAATATCAAAACGCAGCCTATAATGTACCCCAATTACTAAGTGCTGTGAATAATGTATTTGAAAATTTACGTCACAAGTGTTTGCGATTTGTCTTCATTACACTATAAGCTTGCACGATTGAAACAATAAAAACAAGGGGGTATCGATTATCAAATCCCACACATGAATAAGACAAAGGCTGCAAGGGAAGGGACTTTGCCAGACACTCTAAGTGTTGATAAACAATTAGTGTTGGACTCACTACAACACTTATTCACCAGAATTAGTTCACAAACAATGCAGCAGTTGGTTGACATGATAGAATATCAAGAGGGTATTAATGAACAACAGAACACCACAGAAACCCATCAATAATTAGTCACAACATAAAAAACTTAGCATCAATTACGCACAAATCAAACCCAGCAACAGTTACCAACAACAATAGAAAACCAGCAGCAGCAATTCACAACAACAGAAACCCAACAGCATCAATTCACAACAACACAAAACCAGCAGCAACAATTCACAACTATAGAAACCCAGCAGCAAGTATACACAAAATCAGCAGATACAACAAGAACAGAACAGGGGGCAGTGATGAACAAGAAGCAACGAATGTCCTACCCACGACCACTTACCAGTTGAAGAAAATCATTTTTTGGACATGTTTTTGAGATCTTTAAAATGGGATGTTTCAGATCTAAACAACAAATGTAAAAACTTTTGTTGTTGTTTACAATGAAACATTTGTACTCAGGTTTACAATGAAACAATTGAAAAAAAGTGGTTGTTTATTTTCAAACTCTCAGAATACTTAACAAATTCAAATCACTGAGCAAAACGAACATAATTGCGCATTTAGTTTTGGGAAAAATTTCCAAACCCTAATTTTTTTTGTTCGTTTTTTTTGTGGCAAATTGAAGTGCTCTTAAGAAAAATCATTGAGCCACATGCATCGAAATTTTTAACGCAAAACAGCAAGCATAAAACATCATCAGTCAAAAACGCACCCACAAGAACAGAATCATACTCGAAAATGGGCCAAGCTTATCAAGCCAATCTTCATCCTCACAATCAGTGTAAGAGAACACAACATCAACAGAAGTATACTCTCGATCTGGGTTCAGATCTGGCTCTGGAGTGTAGATGGGCTCTCCTTTAGAGTCTAGTTCTCTACCCCACTTAGGATCTGTCTCAACTGAAGACTCATACGAATCATAATAGTCATCATCATAATACTTAGGGTTTGAGGGAGGGGACTTGCAAATTTTCAGAGGGGATACTTCAGGTGAGGAATTAGGGTTCTTAATGCTTGAAGTAATGGGAGGACTTTTAGGGTCGTCCATGAAAGAGAAGAGAGAGAAGTATTCAGATTGAAGAAGAAGATGAATAGTGTCGCAGAGGAAGGTTGAAGATCTGGGTTTTGAGGGATGAACAACAAGAGAGAGAAGAAGAATCTGGAAGATGAGAGGTAGGAGATAAGAGGGCACGTATAAATTAGAGGGAAATGGGGTGGGTTAAGTAAATAGGGGTGTAATTATGTTAGATTAATTAAATGTTTGGGAAAAAATTAGATAGTTTTAATAAGGTTAAAAAGTAAATAGGTAAAGCAAATAAGGGTATAAGGGTAAAAAATCCATGCCAAAAAAGGAAATGGGACATTTGGGGTGACTTGACCCAAAAAGGAAATGAGACATTTGAGCTGAATAGGAGGGAGTATTATGATGGACAAATATAAATAAATGAAAATTTAAAAGATATGCATATGAACAGTAATCAAAAGAATAGAATTCCTAAACTGTGATGGAATGTAGTGCATGAACATACAGTAATTTTTTTTTGCTAGAAATATCCCTTTTGTGGATGAATAAAAGTATCAATCATCTTAAATCTTACTCAAATATATCTTGTTTATTGCTTTCTATTATAATATGTTATCAGCACGAATTTGCTTCTAAAATAAAAAGGTAGAAATCCATTTTCTCTTTATGATGGAGTATCAATTTAACGGTATTAATAACATATATTAAATAATTTTACTTTATCAAACATTTATATTATAATTGAGCACAATAACCCTTTTTTTTTAAATGAGCACAATAACCTACCATTTATCACAAATCCTGCAAGGGGGGGGGGGGGGGTTGTAAACCATCCTTAACGTAACAATCAACCACGCCCGGTTCGTTCGGTTATTATTCCCAGTGGAAATAAACCTTCCACCACAGTTCCCAATTTCAACATACCACCAGAACCACCTATGAAAATTCGAAAATCTCCCCGTAATAAGAGAACTAGGGATGATGGTGAAGGTACAAGCAAACGCCAATAAGGCGAATAAATATTTGCAAGTCGCGCCACCTTCATGAAGGATAAGGACCATGCAATATTTATTAAAAATAGGAAAAATTACCTAGAATAATCCAAACTTTCAATGATTTTCCTACAATAATCCCAACTATCGATTAACCATGAATAATCCCATATATTGGGTCATTTAACTTGTAGTGTTGTTTGGACTTTAATTTTTTAACCGGTTGTTGAAGGTAATCTTGTGACTTTTGAAACACCTTCTTCTTCTTCCCTAATC
>JAAKBH010000185.1:0-163663 GCA_019776075.1 Amaranthus palmeri
AATTATTCAAATTATGTATATTTTAATTAATTAACAAACTAAGTACATAATATAAGTAAACTATTGTGATTATTCATAAATAAGTAAACTACATAGATAATTAAACTACATACATAATAAATCAAACTACATACATATACATAATAAACCAAATCAAATTATAACATCAACCAAATCAAAAAACCAAAAATCAAATTATCAAAGTTTCAAACTATGTCCAAGTATTCAACAATTCAAATGTACAATTTAACAACAATTCAACAATAACAAGAACTAACATGATTATGTTCATTAGAATTCAACAAAGCACCAATTACACTAGATTTTTGAACATTATCAAGAATTCAACAAACCCTTAAAATTTGAAAAACAATGAAAATTATTATCAAAAGAAATTACCTTGTATATCTAGATGAATAATAGCAAGAATGTGACCTACAATCAAACAAGAACAACAAAATTAAGCATATAATTATTCTCATTTTCGTGCAAAAAAAAAAAATCAAAAGAAAACAAAAAAAAAAATGTAGAAACCAAATAAACCAAAATTACCTTGAACCTTCATATTCTTTAAATTGCTCAAATTAAAATATATATATACTCTACAAACTATAATTTACATAATTTACATAACTTATCTTAATTTACATAATGCAAACCAACTCATTCAATTTATCCATAAATTAAAACAACCCTAATTAAACATAATTTACAAACTATAAAAAAACTATGATAAATTTAAAGCTAAAAAACTACTATATATACATACACATTCATAAATTATATGATAAAATTTAAAACTAAAAAACAACAAACATACATTATAAGTCAACATAAAACACATATATCAAACTAAATTAAAACAAAACCAATTATACCTTAGAAAATTAAACAACTAGAAAACTTAAATAATTAACCAACTAGCTAGTATACAAAAATAAAATTAAACACATATATCAAACTAAATAATTAACTTAAATAATTAAACCTAATTTACAAAATCGAAAATGAAAAAGTACCTTGAATGAAGAATTTCCAAGGAACAACTCGTGAGTTTTTGAAGAAGTACGCTGCTACTTATCTAAAAACCAAAAAAAAAAATGTTAATTTCGTGGGTATTTGAAGAATTTCGAATTAAAATGGAGAATGAAGAATTAAATTACCTTGAATGAAGAATTTCGAATGAAGAGAAGAAGAAGAAGAAGAAGAACTCCAAAAGTATAAGATGATTTTTCGTGGGTTTTTGAAGAGAAGAAGAAGAAGAAGACCAAAAGTTTTCGTGGGTTTTTCAAGAGAAGAGAAGAAGAAGACCCTTTACAAATTTTCGAGCAAGAAGAAGGCAAGAAGAGAGCAGGAATTCGAGCAAGAAGAAGGCAGCTGGAATTCGATTGAAAGGAAGAAAGCTATTAGGTCGTTTGTGAGAATGAAATGTAACAGGAGAGAATGAAATGAAGAAGGAAGGCAGCAATATGAACGTTACAATTTCCCGGTTTTAATTTAATTTTTAATAAAAAGGTTTAGGGTTGCGGTTTATTGGGATGTCCGCAGCCCTTGTATTATAATTTTGTTTTTCCTAAATTTTTTTTTTATTTTAATGGGAAAGGGCTGCGGTTTTATGTGATGTCCGCAGCCCCTTTACAATATTTTTTTTTTTTAAATTTTCTTTATTAAATTTTCGAATGGCTAAGGGCTGCGGACATGTAAAAAACCGCAGCCCTTTCTTTATTAGACTTTTTGAAACACATTGGGGTTGCGGTTTTGTGTACAAACCGCAGCCCTTGTTCACTTTTTTTTTTACCACATTTTTTTTATTCATATGGGCTGCGTGTTCCTAAAAACCGCAGCCAATAAGTAGCAGCCAATAACTTTTTTTCCACTAGTGAGTACACACAAAACAAATAACACAAAGTTATTAACTTGACACATTATAAGGCCGTGTCCGTATCTTATTCATAAGTTTATCATAGTCATTATGCCAATCTTGACTACTTGAAGCGGCCACACTTCAAACTTATATAGGTAGGTTCTCAGTACGTATAAAACATATCCCCGTGACGTGGATATAACACCAAGAGCTCTTCAACTCTTGATCTTGAGAACTTTAAAAACGACTACCTTATTCCATCACGGTACAAAGCAACGATGGGTCACATAAGGAGTTGCTTTATCAAAAACCAAGAGGACTTTACCACATTGAATTCAGACACAATGTTACTCATGCGTGAATTGGGCTTTCCCAAATGATTTTACTGACATAAACCGATCTCAACTGAGGCTTTTTCAATTGAGTCTCTATTCATGGCTTTCGTAAACGAATCCGCCACATTGAACTTAGTGTTCACATAGTCAAAAGTTATGACCCCGTTAATAATAAGTCCTTGCACTAGGCTATGCCTAAGAGCAATATGACGAGACTTACCATTATATACTTGACTATACGCTCTACCTAAAGCCGTCATGCAATCCGCATGGATTGCCACCGGTGAAGTTGGCTTAGGTAACAAAGGTATCTCAAACATGAGATTCCTCAACCACTCTGCTTCACTAGCTGCTGAAGCCAGCGCGATAAACTCAGCTGACATCGTAGAGTCGGCTATACATGTTTGTTTCTTAGATGACCAAGAAATGGCACCTCCCCCATAAACAAACACCCAGCCACTAGTGGAAGAGTTATCCTCTTCATTAGTGATCCAACTAGCGTCAGAATAACCTTCTAGAATAGGAGGTTCTCCGCTATACGCAATACCATAATCCTTGGTACGCAACAAGTATCTTAACACTCTCCTTATCGCCATCCAATGATGGGGACCTGGGTTACTAGTAAATCTACTACGTTTACCCACCGCAAATGCTATGTCAGGCCTTGTACTAGTCATAGCATACATCAAAGATCCTATGACCTTTGAATACTCCAATTGTGAAATTGGTTGACCGGTATGTTTAGCAAATTTCATACCCGGTTCCATGGGAGTAGAGACCGGCGCTTTATCAAGCATATTAAACCGCTTAAGTATCTTCTCAACATAGTGAGCTTGACTTAACTTAATACGGTTCCCTTGCCTTATGATCTTAATGCCTAAGATCACATCAGCCTCCCCCATATCCTTCATCTGAAAGGATCTAGACAAAAAGTCTTTGGTCTCTTGGACTTGTCCTTTACAAGTACCAAAGATAAGCATGTCATCAACATATAAGCAAATGATAACGCCATTACCATGGCTATCAAACTTGCTATACACACACTTATCGGCTTGATTCAACTTGAATACAAAAGACAGTATAGTTTCATCAAATTTTTGATGCCATTGCTTAGGTACTTGTTTAAGTCCATACAAAGAATTGACAAGTTTACACACCTTTTGCTCTTGTCCTTTCAAAACAAACCCTTCGGGTTGTTTCATATACACTTCCTCATCTAATTCCCCATATAGAAATGCGGTTTTAACATCCATTTGATGTATTTCTAGATGATAGACCATAGCTAACGCTACCAATAACCGAATAGTGGTTATTCTTGCAACCGGTGCATATGTATCGAAATGATCGATACCGTGCTTTTGTCTAAAGCCTTGAGCCACTAAACGGGCTTTGAATTTATCAATAGTACCGTCGATTTTCATTTTCTTTCTGAAAATCCACTTGCAACCGATTGGTTTACAAGTCGGAGGAAGATCCACTAACACCCAAGTGTTATTTCCCATGATGGATTGCATCTCATCATCGATAGCCTCCTTCCAAAAGGTGCTATCATGTGATGCCATAGCATCGCTATAAATCAATGGGTCACCTTCCACATTATACAAATATGGAACGCTAGAAGATACTTCACTTCTATCACCTTCAACCAAGTATACTTGGAAATCCGGTCCAAAGCTCTTAGCTTTCCGTTGTCTCTTACTCCGTTTAGGAATAGGATCAACTAAATCAAGTTCATCTATTTGTTGACTTTCATCAACATCTAGAAGTGAACTTTGTTGACTATCATCAACGCTTTCATTGGTACAACTTTGTAGATTTCTTTGTCTACTCAATGATGAAAATCTATTTTCATCAAATATCGCATCTCTTGACTCTATAATCGAATGAATCGATATATAGTCATTTTGTTCTATAACATAGAACCTATAGGTTTTGCTATGAATAGCATAGCCTATAAAGATGCACTCAAGCCCACGTTCACCGAGCTTCTTTTTCTTGTTGTCGGGCACTCTTCCAATGGCCCTACAACCCCAAACCTTAAGATAGCTTAAGTTTGGTTTCTTTTTGTACCAAAGTTCATAAGGAGTTTCCTTATTCGTTCTCATTGGAACTCGTTTAAGAATGTGACAAGCCGTCAACATTGCTTCACCCCAAAATCCATCACTCAAACCCGAGTAGGATAACATGGAATTAACCATCTCTTGTAGAGTACGGTTTTTCCTCTCTGCTACACCATTAGATTGTGGTGCATAACCGGCGGTTGTTTCATGAATTATACCCATTGAATTAAAATAAATCGGATCATAATATTCACCTCCTTTATCGGTTCTTAACCTTTTAAGTTTACTACCAATTTGTAATTCTACTTCATTTTTGTAAATCTTAAAATGGTCAAGGGCCTCATCTTTTGTATGTAAAAGGTATACGTAACAAAACTTTGAGAAATCATCAATAAAAGTTATGACATACTTTTTATTTCCCAAAGACGGTGTACTATGAAAATCACAAAGATCACTATGGATTAACTCCAATATTTCGATTTTTCTTTCAACACTTTTAAAAGGTGTTCTAGTGATCTTATTTAACATGCACGTTTTGCAATTCTTAGACATTTTAATGCACATAGGAATGAGTTCATGTATGTTTAGACATAAAAGAAACTTTGTCAAATTTTACATGTCCTAATCTAACATGCCACAAATAATGCAAATCATCTTTTTCATTATCATTCAAAGCATTACATATTGCATTTTTATTCATGTCTAAAGAAAGTTTAAATAAACTATTACAAAGATAAGCCCTACCAATAAACAAATTATTCTTAGAGATAATACACCTATCGGCTTCAAACACTAGTTTGTAGCCCAACCGATTCAATATAGGACCCGAGACTAAATTTCTACCTATTTTGGGTGTAAAATACAAATCCCTTAAAACTAAGAGATTTCCCGAAGTAAACAATAATTCAACTTGTCCTTTGCCTTGGACCTTGATAGGTGCGTTGTTTCCCATATAGAGATGCTCCCTATCAACAACCTCGTTAAAGGTTTTTAACCATTGTGTAGAGTTACAAACATGTCTCGAAGCCCCCGAATCAATCCACCAAGCCAAAGAATCATCCTGCAAACCACTAATATTAGTATTCATAGTTGAAAAACTCATATTAGAATTTTCATTAAAAATTGCAAGATTACCTTGAGTGGATGGTCCCTTGCTTGTAGAAGCTTGACCACAGTCCCTTGGCTTTCTTTTGCTTGTTCTTCAAAACAAAGCAATTCTTCCTTCGGTGCCCGGGTTTTCCACACTCCCAACATACCTTTTCGGTATTGGGAATAGTATCTTTCCCCTTTGAAGAGTCATTCCTCTTCCTCTTATCTCCGGGACGGGATTGTGGTTTCCCTTCCCCAACCATGTTAATTGTTGGTACATTAGGATTATCATCCTTCCAGTTCTCATGAACCCGAATGCTAGACTCAACAATGATATGTTGCCCAAGATCGGAGAGTGTAATCTCCTCTCTTTTATGCTTTAGAGCATGTCTAACATCCCTCCATGTGGGAGGCAATTTGTCTATTATGCTTGAAACTGAAAACACCTCATCAATTTCAATTTTATGCAATTTAAGGTTAGCATGCATTCTTTGTAGTTCACAACTCTTTAGCGGAGTCATGGTATTGATAGATATCAAAGAGAGCATCTTGCATACCATTGAGGATGTGTCCCCGACAAATAAAGTCATCGTTGTCCCATTTGGACCTCTTTCGATTTTGTTCTAGGACCTCCGCTTCCGGATCATCCTCCTTAAGAGCATTTGGCTTAGGTGAGCTTATCACATAAGCCACGTTCAAGGTAGTGAACATGAACATCATCTTCTTTTGCCAACGTCTAAAGTCGACGCCGACAAATTTCTCTAACTTAGCAAAGTTAGAAGTAAAATCTTTCATGGTTGCCATCCGTGAAGAAAATTGATATCACAAAAGATTATTACGTAAGGTATATAATGCAATACAAATTACAACTTGGGAATTTGTATAAACCCTTTTGTGTGATGACAATATTGAAATTACAAGATGATAAAAGCAAATAAACTATGAAGATATTTGTGTAACGACAACCGTTACCCGGAAACTTGATACGAGTTGAAGGCGTGTACTTACTATCCTTTTGTGATATTTCCCCCACAAAGGTACTTGGGTTATTGTTTGGAAATTCACAACGAGATACAATCAACAACAATATACCTCTAGTACTCAAGGTATATTACTTAAGAACAATGTGTTTGAGAAATTATAAGAAATGGAATGCACAAACAAAAGTTAATTACTCTTTTGTATGCACTAAACAAATGAGAAGATAATTAGAAATTCAGAGGAAGAGTATGAATTAGTGTGTATCAACTCTATGCCAAGACCTCTATTTATATAGAGGAGGAGCCTCTTCAAATCCATCACCATTATGATCATAATGAAGATTATGATATCAATGACAATTACTCTTGTCATTTATGTGCTTAATCACACCATTATACTCAGAAATTAAGAGTATAACGAATAGAATCCAAGCATTAAACACAAAGCAAAACGGGAAGAAAGCAACGGTCACATACAGCAGCTATCGCCGAGTCGGCGATAGGTCCATAGAAGGGACTGCCGACTCGGCGAAACCCTTCTGACCAAATACTTGTTTTTCCAGTAGCCAAAAGCCGACTCGGCTGTGGCTACACAAGGGGGATCGCCGAGTCGGCTTTTAGCCACTGTCTAGATCCCCCTTTTCCCTTTGTTTCCTTTGTTTAAGAAATAACTTAAATGCTTTTTCGGACCACGTATTTAATACGTATTTGTCCCACTATTTTAAAATAGCTTTAATCGATATATTACGGACTTTTATATATCGTCCCACTACCTTAGTAGTACTTTGGTGATTAAATATTCAGGATTATTATTTATTATACACTAAATGTTTAACAACAATAAGTGCCAAAGTGACCTCTTTTGTTGAAATTAAATTATTAACAGTATAAAAGAATAGTTCATATAAATTATTATTATTGATCGGCTCAAAAGAAGGTTCCTAATAATATATTTGTGTGATTTCTTTTTGGGTGGTGATAAACCTGTGATAATTATATGGATTATGTGGATGTGATTATTAAATCGTTCCAAGGAAGATTTTATAGTTCATGTGTTATGTATTATCAGTGTTTAACTACTGCAACAAGATGTCACTAAAAAGTTAGTATTTTCATCCAAAGATGGAATATTAATGAAAAATCGACATCTTGTACGTAATGGGATTTTACAAAATTAAACTTATTATTATTGATTTAAGAATTAAAGTCTGTGAACTTATGTTTATTTTTCTTGTTCTCTATCAGCTATGTCTAATCCTGCTAATGTTACTTTCAACATCAATTCAATTCCTATGTTGAATGGGTTCAAATTTTAAAGAATGGAAAGAAAATCTTTTGATTGTTCTTGGAATTATGGATCTCGACCTGGCGTTAAGGGTTGATTCTCCCGCCCCAGTTATTGATTTGAGTACCTCTGAATAAAAGAGGGAGTTTGAAAGGTGGGAGAGATCGAATCGCATGTGTATAATGATTATCAAAAGGGCCATTCCTGAAGCATTCAGGAATGCAATGTCTATGACATAACTACAGCTAAAACTTTCCTTACATATATTGTAAAAATGTTTGTTAAAAATGAAAAGACTGAAATTGGTACAATTTTGACAACCTTAATTTCATCGAGATGTAAAGGTAATGGTAATATCAGGGAGTACATAATGGAAATGTCTCATCTAGCTTCAAAACTAAAAACACTAAACCTTTAAATCTCGGAGGATGTAGTAGTGTACTTGGTTTTGATATCTCTTCCTACAAGTATTAATTAGTTTAAGGTGAGCTACAATTGTCCAAAAGAGACTTGGTCTCTGAATAAGCTCATCTCACACTGTGTACCGGAAGAAGAAAGGTTGAAGCTAGAAAAGGCTGAAAGTGTTCATCTTGCATTTACCTCGAAATCTAAAAGGAAAAGCTCACAGAAGAAAGAAGTTGCAGATAAGGATTCTCAAAAGAAACAGTAAAAGGATTAATCAACCAAAGTTAAAAATAAGGGTTGTTTCTTTTATTGAGATCTTAACCAAAAGAAGAAGCAATGCAACAATTATCACGCTTCGCGTGCTAAGAAAGGTATGCTTCTTAGTTTGGTTTGTTCTGAGGTTAATTTCGTTTCAGTGCCTAGACACACATAGTGGATAGATTCTGGTGCAACCACTCACATCAGCGTGACTTTGCAGGGTTTCCTGAGTTTTCGAAAACCAACTGATAGTGAAAGATACATCTGTGTGGGAGACGACAAGACGATTGAAGTACAAGCAATTGGAAAGTTTAGATTATTGTTAAAGACTGGATTTTATTTGGATCTTAATGAAACTTTTGTTGTACCGTCTTTTCGACGAAATTTAATTTAAGTTTCTGCATTGGACAAATTTGGTTTTTATGGGAGATTGTTTTACATATAGCCGAAGTGGGAGATTGTTGGACTAAAGTACAACGTTGAGCTTATATGTAAATATTTATGTCATTATAATATATTGAAACTTTTTTATGACCTACGTAAGTGATCAGATTAAAGTTAAAGGGTTTGGGGTTAAATATATCAATAGGTTGTGGGTTTTAAATGAGTAGAGACTCATTTTATGACTGAGTTCTATGATGGGCTGAATACTAGTCACAAGTTATTATATATATAGCAGTTATGGTCCCTAAGTTATACATATTCCTTTTCTCCTACCATCCCATTATCAAAGAGAATCAAAAGTAGGAACATTAACAGCCCGTTTTGGTAAGTGTTAATAAATGATAGTAATGGAAATAAAAAATTAGTGTAATTTTAGTTGAAAAGTTTCTTGGTTACCTTGATGGTCATACTTTTCCTTATAACAATTATCTCATTTTCTTCATAAAATTTCATTCCAATGCATTACCATTAAGAGAGGTGGTATTAAATGGTAATGGAAATTTATGAATTTTTTTTTTTGTGATCAAAGTTTCATTACCATGGGAATGATATGAAACTTTTGATAAAATTTTACACAATAAATCATTTCCATTACTACCATTTAGTACCACTAACCAAACGGGCTGTAAGGGTCATCATTTCAGGGAACACGTATTAATCTAGAAGATCTAGTCGCTCTCATTCTCCAAATTTTCCGGTGTTATGGAGTCAATTAACCTTCGGTTATTGTCTTTAATTTGTTCTTCTAATTCAACATAATCAATCATGTTTGTCAGTAATGATTTTCACCAATTTGTCCCATCAAGTGGTATACTGAGTTTTTAGGACAATTTTGTGTCGTACTGTTTTCGTATTAATTGATTTGGAATTTGAGGCATTATTATTATGTTCGATAATTGCTATTTATTAGTGTTTTTAAAAGGTAAAGTTAAAGGACACTCCTAGTATCCCGCACAAGGCAGGGTTTGGGCGGGATTTTTTTTCTTTTTCCTGAAAGATACGGAAAATCATACAAGTTCCCCCAAGAAAGGAGTAAAGAGAGACGCGCGCAGTTAAGAACCCCCCCCCCCCCCCCCCCCCCCTCTCAAATTGATACCTGCACCCAGTAGGGGTCAAACTCCAATACTTCTGCTCTACATGCATGAGCCACAAGCTCTTTTGATAAAATAATGCAATTGTATTTGTTGTGTTTTTTTCATCGTAGAAAAAAAATAAAGATGTTGCAAGTGTTTTTGTTGTGTTTTTCGATGATATTATTTTTTTCAGCCGCCTATTATTACAGGTATTACCATTGCTCTTCTACCACTTGATGGGACAAATAAATGGTGAACACCATTATTAACAAACATGATCGATTATGTTGAATTGAAAGAGCGAACTATAAGGACAAAACGGAAGAATACCTGATCCTGAAAATGAAAGTGTTTAGATTTTCTAAACTAATACGTATTTCCTAAAATGATAACCCTTAATGCTCACACTCAGAGTTGTTAAAATCGTGATTCTACTTAGAATCGTTTAGAGAGGTAGAATCGAATCGGTAGAATCGAATCGTAAAATCGTACGATTCTACAAATAAACTTAAAAATATTAAAAATATCTAGTTTCTTATCATTATTATCCATTTCAAAAGTTTAAGTTTATGAATTACCGTTTCTTTGACTTTATTTTTAAGAACATAACAAAAACTTTTCAATAATTAGTTTAAATCTTCATGTCGATTAAGAAATTTGCTTTTTACAAAATTTTCATGATGGAAAATACGAAACTTATGTGAATATGTGAATGAGATTAGTAAAATATGGTACATAAGAAAAATTTAAATAATCCTTACTATATTAGTAGAATCGGATCGTTAAATCGTAGAATCGTAGAATCGTGTTATGATTCTACCTCTAAAAAATTTATTCCAACTAGAATCGTAAGATTCTACAATTTTAAGATTCTAACTGCGATTCAAATCGCTCGCTTGTTTTTGGATCGTAAAATCGTAGAATCGTAGATTAGAATCGCGATTTTAACAACCATGCTCACACTTTTGATTCTCTTTGATAATGGGATGGCAGGAAAAAATGAATATTTATAACCTAAGGACCTTAACTGCTATATATATAATAAATTGTGACTTGTATTCGTCCCATTATAGAACCCGGTCATAAAACAATCTCGATATAACTCTCTTGTGATAATCCAAGAATACATCAAGAACGATCTCGATGTATTTTAATACCTAATACAAAAGAGGCGTCACCAAGATCTTTCATCTCAAAATTCTTTGATAAAAAAATTCTTAATTTCAGGCAAAAAGCTTATATCGTTACTAGCAAGCAATATGTCATCAACATACAAAACCATAAATGTATTTCCTTTGACTAAACTTGTGGTAAATGCTTTCATCAAGCAAATTCATCTCGAAACCAAATGAGAGAATAATCACTTAATGAAACTTCAAATACCATTGACGAGATGTCTGCTTGAGTCCATAGGTTAATTTCTTAAGTTCACAAACCATCTTCTTTGGGTCACCCACCACAAAGTTTTCAGGTTGTTTCATATGAATTGTCTTATCAATATTACCATTGAGAAACGTTGTCTTTACATCCATCTGATGTAACTAAAGATCAAATCAAATATCGTCAAAAAGACAAAACAATACATGTTTCATTAAGATCCAAGTTAAATCTAGTCTTTAACAATAATCAAACTTTCTAATCGCTTCTACTTCAATTGTATTGTCGTTTTCCACATAGATGTATCTTTCACCATCATTTGGTTTTCGGCAACTTAGGCAACAACCGTGCAAAGAAACATTAATGTGAGTGGTTACACTAGAATTTATCCACCATGTGCGTCTAGGCACTGAAACTAAATTAATCTCAAAACAAACCAGACTAAGCATACCTTTCTTAACACGCCAAGCGTGACAATTGTTGCATTGCTTCTTCCCGTGGTTAGGATCTTTACAAAAGAAACAACCCTTATTTTCAACATTGGTTGATTTATCCTTTTGTTGTTTCTTTTGAGAATCCTTATTTGCTGCTTATTTCTTATGTGGCCTTTTCCTTTTAGATTTCGGGGTAAAGGCAAGATGAGTACTTTCAGTCTTTTCTAACTTCAATATTTCCTCTTCCTATACATAGTGTTAGATGACCTTATCCTAAGACCATGTCTCTTTCTAATGATTATAGCTCACCTTTAACTAATTAAAACTTGTAGAAAGAGATATAAAAATCAAGTACTCTATTAGATCCTTTGAAATTTCAAGGTTGAATGTTTTTAATTTTAAAGCTAGATTAGACATTTCCATTATGTACTCCATGATATTACCATTACCTTTATATCTCATTGGAATTAAGGTTGTCAAAATTGTGCCAATTTCAACCTTTCATATTTGACAAACCTTTTTTTAATATCTATAAGAAAAGCTTTAGTTGTAGTTACATCATTAGACATTGGACCTCTAAATGCTTCAGGAATGACCCTTTTGATAATTATCATACACATGCGATTTGATCTCTCCCATATTTCAAACTCATTCTTTTGATCAGAGGTACTCAAATTAGTAATTTGGGCGAGAGAGTCAACCCTGAACGCAAGATCGAGATCCATAACTCCAAGAACAATCGAAAGATTTTCTTTCCATTCTTTAAACTTTGAGCCATGTAACATAGGAATTGAATTGATGTTGGAAGTAATATTAGCATGATTAGACATAGTTAATAGAGAACAATAAAAATAAACATAATAAGCTCACAAACTTTAATTCTTAAATAAATATTAATAATAAGTTTAATTTAGTAACATCCCATTAAGAGTCGATTTTTCATTAATGTTCCATCTTTGGATGAAAATAGTAACTTGATAGTGACATCATGTTACAGTAATTAAATACTGATAATAAATCACACGTTGACTAGTCCTTTAGGACGATTAAATAGTCACATGTAATCCTTTTAATTATCACACGTTTATCACTACCCGAAAAAAAATTCACACATGTATATTATTAGGGACCTATTGTAAACGATCAATAATAATATAATTTAGGGAAATTCCATGTGGTAACCATGGCGTTTTGGGTTTTCCATGTGGTAACCAAAACTTCTAAAATATCCACGTGGTAACCCTGAGGTTTACTTAATTGTTCCACCGTGACCTTTTTGCACATATAAACGTTAGCAAACCTCAAATTCCAAGTTTTAGGTTGGTGTACGCCTATTTATGTGACTCATCATTTCAAATTTCATCAGTTTCAACCTATTTCTCGAAATAATAAACCTCAACTCTACCATCTTTCATTCAAATCGTATTTTTTCCCGCGATGGTAGAGTTAGAGCTTATATTTTTGGGGAAAAACGTTGAAACTGATGGCATTGGAAATGGTGAGTCGCATAAATAGGCGTACAACAGCCTTAAAGCTCTGAAATAAACGTTTGCCAATGTTTTGCTTATGTTTTATGTGCAAAAAGGTCACTGTGTAACAATTTAGTAAACCTCAAGGTTATAGCGTGGATTTTTTAAAAGTTTTGGTTACCACGTGGAAAACTCAAAACCTCAGGGTTACCACGTGGAATTTTCTTATAATTTATATCATGCTATAATTAAACTTAAATTATTCTAAATATCCTATTTTACAATAAGGTACTCTCTTGAGAGACCGTCTTTTCTAAAGACGGTTCTCAAAAGCCCAATCCACTTTCTATTTTTAGTAAATATAGTTATTTTTTTCTAAATTTAAACATTGGGTTGGCCCAATCTTGAGACGTCTTTTGTAAAGACCGTCTCAAGTAAGAATTTGTGTTTTACAATAACATTAAATTTATTGTATAATAAGGGAAATTAAAAATCCAAATTTTACAAAAAGCCGAAGAGAGGCCCAAAAAATAAGGGAATCTCCTAAAATGGTGGATAACAAAAAAAAAAAAAAAAAAAAAACTTAATTCCGAAAAACCGTTTTTCTCAAAACTAATTTCCTAAAATTATCAACTAACTAATTGTGGATAATTAAACCATTAACCAAAAACGTAGCAACAGGAACATGGTGCCAATAAACCATATATCTGAACACAAAAAGATCACAAATCGTGGTAATAACCGATCAAAAAACTTAAACATTTATGATTTAACCAAATTATTAAAATTAACAATAAAGTGAATTTCTTTTGAAAATAAAGAATTGTTTAATTTCATATGGAACCTGGAACCGTGCTGGAAAGCATATTCCATCTACAGTCTGATTCCATCTAAAAATATAATCTATTTCAGGGGAATACCGAATACCACCGTAAAACACAACATAATTAACCGTGCTGTAAAATTGATTTTCAAAAAAGCGACTAATTTTATGAAAAAAAATTCTAAAAATCCAACATAAAAGTGACCGATGCTTTTTGATGGGACAATATGGTGAAAACCATTGCTGACAAACAAAATTGGTTATGTTGAATTAAAAGAACAAAATAAAAAGTCAAAATTGAAGAATACCTGATTCAATATAGCACGGTTGAAAATCTTGAAGAGCGTTTGGATCTTCTATATTAATATTTATTCTCTAGAATGACGACTCTTAATATTCTCAATTCTCTCTGATGATGGAATGGCAGGAGAAGGAATATATATTACCTAAGCACCAAAACTGCTATGTATATATATAATAATTATTGACTAGTATTCGGCCCATCATAAAACAAGTATCTACATATTTAAGACCGACAACTTATTTATACATTTAGGCCCAAACCCTTAAACTTTAATTAAATCACTTTAAGTATGACACAGAGATAAATTTAATTGATTATAACGAAATATAAATATTTATATTTATATAGTATATTATCTTGTTCTTTCTTGTTTTCTATTTCATCGGCTATTTTGTTGCTTTTGAGCATGTATGCAAAAGTGAGATCGTTGATTAAGGACCTTGAGGTAGTTGAAGGAAATATTGGAGATATGCAATATTACCAAAATCAACATAGCCGTTGAGAATATTATGCAAATATTCCAGCCCATATTTTTAGTATATTGCCGTAAATAATACACGGCCCTTTTAGCAATATATTATGTATTCTCTGCCTTGTAATGTAAGAACAACTCAATACAGTAATCAAAAACAAGCATTCTTCCAATTCATACAATTCAATACTCTTGTGTAATTATTCTTGTCATGGTATCAGAGCCGTAAGGTGATTCTCCGGACCGGCAATACCTTCGGCATCATCCTTTACCTTAACTCTTTAAAATGTCAGAAACCGAAAACCAGCAGCAAACTATATTAATGGAACAAATGAAACAAATGTTTAAAATGTTCCAGGAACTCCACAAACCAGATCCACCTACACCCATACCAACTGAACCAATTTTACCAGACTTAAAAGTTGCAGAGAAATTAAATTATCACAATTACAACATGTGGTGTAAAATGATGCAAATGGCCCTCGATTGCAGGGGTCGTCTCAGCCACATCATTGACGACCCACCAAGTGTTACTGAACCCACATACAAACTCTGGAAGCAAAGGGACTCAATTGTCCGTTCATGGATCATCTCAAATATTGAGACTGATCTTATAAATCAATTTTTAGACTATACCGTGGCCAAAGAACTTTGGCAAGGAATAGAAACTTTGTTAAGCAGTGGCCAAGACGAACTTCAGATCTATGATCTGAGTTGTCAAGCAAATGCAGTCAAGCAAAAGGGAGAACCCCTTGAAATTTACTATGGAAATTTAATCACAATTTGGAAGGAAATAGACAGGAGGCAGCCAAATCCCATGATCCATACCGAGGACATGGCCATTTTTAACAAATTTATTCAAAAGCAAAGGCTATTTCAATTTTTGGCCGGTATTAACGAAAGCTTTGACAATGAAAAACGAGACTTACTCAACCAAGACCCTCTTCCCACCGTGGAAATGGCTTATGCCATGATTCGAAGAGAGATCTCAAGGCGTGGGATTATGACCCATACACCATCATCGGGTCATGAACCCTCAGGGATTGGAACCGGGCTAGCCACAAAACATACCTTTCATGGGCCAAAATCATCACAGGGATCTACTAATCCCTCAGGTAATTTTATCACAAAATCGAAGCCTTACCGTGAACAAAACCGACGGGAGGAAGAAGATAAAAACCATCTCCACTGTACTCATTGTGGAGGAAGCCGACATACCAAAGAGGGTTGCTTTAAAATTATAGGATTCCCTGAATGGTGGGATGAACACCAAACAAGGAAGAAGAACAGTAATCGACCTGACGGCAGGAAGCAAGGAGATCGGAAAAAATGGAGTTCACAAGCCAACTTTACTGAGTATCCATCAACAAATGAACAAGAGGATGACAATGGAGGAATAGGTAAGGCTACAGGATTGTTTTTGGCAGGTAAGTCTTCAAACCCTAACTTTTCTTTTTCTCACTCTTTTATATCTAAAAGCAAGTCCCTAGAATGTTCTAAGGGATCCACTATACCTTTAATTGAGTATGATAAAAAGCATGTTCAGAATATTAAAAACATGGCCCAAGCAACACGGCAATATAATAAAGCAACTCATACTCATATTTTTAGTATGAACGTACAGACCTCAAGAAACACGGCCCAAGTCGAGAATGACAAGGCCCAGTGTGATAGACCCATTGCTCTCACATGTCCTAAAATTCAGAATATTAAAAACAAGCATTGGATTATAGATTGTGGTGCAACCGACACAATGACATACGATCCGAAAGACTTTGTCACATTCGGAAAAATTAAAAAATCTTTAATTCAAACTGCGAACGGTGAATGTGTTGCTGTTAAAGGAACAGGAACTGTTAAAATTACTCCTAATATTACTTTGGATGATTGTTTGTTGGTACCTAATTTGTCACATAAACTTCTTTCGGTTAGCCAGTTAACCAAGAAGATGAACTGTAATGTGCTCATGGATTCAAATTCTTGTCTTATACAGGACCCACAGACAGGGAGGACCATTGGGCGTGGTATTGAGGAAAATGGACTGTACCTAGTGGACGAGGTGTCTCAAAAAGGCTGTACGGCTCTTGTTCGTGGTTCTGTGGAACAACAACTGTGGACTTGGCATCGTCGTTTGGGTCACCCCTCCCTAGGGTATCTAGAAAACCTTTTTCCCTCTTTACGTGGTTCTAAGTTAGTCTTTAATTGTGAGTCGTGTATTTTGGCTAAGAGTCATAAACAAACTTATTATCCTAGTTTAAGTCGTTCGCATGAACCTTTTATGATTATACATTCGGATGTTTGGGGTCCCTCTCCTGATGGAGGGGCGTCTCAGTTTTCATATTTTATTTTGTTTATTGATGATTGTACTAGGATGAGTTGGGTTTACTTCCTTAAACATAAATCTGAAGTTTTTGATACTTTCGTTAAATTTCATACTATGATTCGAACACAATTTCAGAAACAAATTCGCATTCTTCGCTCAGATAATGGAAAAGAATATGTTAACCATAAAATGGACACATTCATGTCTCATCATGGGCTCATACATCAAACAACTTGTCCTAACACCCCCCAACAAAATGGGATCGCAGAACGTAAAAATCGGACTCTTTTAAATATCGCTCGTGCTATTATGATTGAATCGTCCGTTCCGACATCTTTTTGGCCCGAAGCAATTGCAACGGCCAATTATGTCACTAACCGGCTCCCTACTAAGAGCCTAGCCCATAAGACTCCGCTTGAGACTCTCGCGTTATATACTGATTCCCTGTTCCTTCATAATCTTCCACCTAAAATTTTTGGTTGTGTTGTGTATGTACACCTACCTAAACAATCTCGTACTAAACTTGAACCCCGCGCTGTTAAATGTGTCTTCGTTGGGTATGGTACTAATCAAAAGGGATATCGCTGTTTTGACCCCATTACACGCCACATGTATGTCACCTTAGATTGCGACTTTAACGAAGAATCCTATTACTACCACCTTAGATGTCAGGGGGAGAAGGTTAGTGACGATCTAAGTTGGCTTACAGAGCTTACAGTTAACCTAGATAATATTGAACAAGATGATAATATCGTAGAGACCACCGCAGAAGCACACGTACAGTCTCCTCAACCACAACCACCTACTCTGTCACAGGGTCATAATGAGGTACAGTTAAATGATTTATCTAATAATGCTTCAAACGAGTTTGTTGATGAGTCTATACAGGATATTCCAAGTACAGATACTAGTGGTGATATCTCTCGAGAGGAATCTTTCCCAAAATACAAACTTCCCCCAAGAAGTACTAGGGGAGTTCCTCCGAAACGATATGACCCAGATTATGAGGCTCATAGATCGAAGTACCCTATAAATGCCGAGATGCCAAGTGGTATGTCTGCATCTGCAAAGGCCTTCAATGCTGTGCTATATTCCAAACATGTACCAAAATCGGCTAAGGAGGCCCTTGCTAAACCAGAATGGAAGCATGCCATGGAGGAAGAAATTAAGGCGCTTGAGAAAAATAGAACATGGGAAAAATGTATCATCCCAAAAGGTAAGAAAATTGTTGGATGCAGGTGGGTGTTTACTATCAAATACAAAAGCGATGGAACAATAGAGAGATACAAAGCTCGCCTGGTTGCTAAAGGATACACGCAAACATATGGAATTGATTACTCCGAAACTTTTTCTCCTGTAGCTAAAATTGACACTATCAGGGTCTTATTTTCTATAGCAGCTAATAAAGACTGGCCCCTGTACCAGTTTGACGTCAAAAATGCGTTTCTCCATGGGGAAATCAAAGAAGAGGTGTATATGGAAGCACCTCCGGGATTCACAAAAGGTTTCAAAGAAGGAGAAGGATGTAGATTGCGAAAAGCCTTATACGGCCTAAAGCAATCTCCTCGGGCATGGTTTGGTAGGTTCACCATTGCCATGAGGAAGTTCGGGTACCACCAAAGTAACTCGGATCACACGCTCTTCCTCAAGAGAAAGGGAAGTTCTATAACTTGTTTGATTATATATGTTGATGATATGATTATTACAGGAAATGATGAACAGGAAATACAGGCTTTAAAAGGGAAGCTGTTTGCAGAATTCGAAATGAAGGATCTTGGATTGTTAAAGTACTTCCTTGGGATAGAGGTCCTTAGATCAAAAAAGGGGATCTTTATATGCCAAAGGAAGTATGTCCTAGATCTTCTAGCCGAAGTTGGGATGTTAGACTGCAAACCAGCTGAAACCCCTATCGTCGTGAATCATGGCCTTAGAATAGTAGAAGGTGAAGCAGCAGCTAATCGGGAGCAATACCAAAAACTGGTGGGAAAGCTTATCTACCTCTCCCACACACGTCCAGATATAGCATATGCAGTCGGGATCGTGAGCAGATTCATGCACCGCCCTCAAGTCCAACATATGGAAGCAGTTTTGAGGATCCTTAGATATTTGAAAGGAACACCGGGCAAAGGGATTGTTTTTTGGAGAAATGGGCATTTAAGACTCCAAGCTTATACGGATGCAGATTGGGCCGGTGATAGAGATGATCGAAAATCAACGTCCGGATACTTTACACTTGTAGGAGGTAATCTCGTCACATGGAAAAGCAAGAAACAAAAAGTGGTGGCCTTATCAAGTGCGGAGGCAGAGTTTCGAGGGATAGCTAAAGGAGTCACCGAAGTTCTATGGTTACGTAAACTCCTCACAGAGTTGGGATTCAAACCAGAAAGAAGTTGTGAACTAAACTGCGACAATCAAGCTGCAATAAGTATATCAGAAAACCCGGTCCAACACGACAGAACTAAACACGTGGAAGTTGATCGACACTTTATAAAGGAAAAACTTGAGAACGACATTATCCATATTCCTTTCGTTCGGTCAAAGCAACAAATTGCAGATATCCTTACTAAAGCTGTAGGTATTGAACAGTTCCAAGACACTTTAAGCAAGTTGGGCGTATGGGACCCTACGACTCAACTTGAGGGGGAGTGAAGGAAATATTGGAGATATGCAATATTACCAAAATCAACATAGCCGTTGAGAATATTATGCAAATATTCCAGCCCATATTTTTAGTATATTGCCGTAAATAATACACGGCCCTTTTAGCAATATATTATGTATTCTCTGCCTTGTAATGTAAGAACAACTCAATACAGTAATCAAAAACAAGCATTCTTCCAATTCATACAATTCAATACTCTTGTGTAATTATTCTTGTCAGTAGTAGATAGAAATGTTGATACTTAGTAGTTAGTTGATAAATAAGAGCTGTTTAATAAGGTCATTCGAAGAATTATATATGGCCGGGGCATTTTACTAGTTAAAGATTTTTTTTTTTTTTTTTACCATTGTGACAGGTCTTTTATTTTAGTCATTTATAAAAGGGATTATTTTCCTTTTTGTACATTTAGGAGTGTTTTAATTGACACGAATCAAAAACATTAAAAAATAGGAAAAATTACATAGAATAATCCAACCTTACAATGATTTTCCTATGACAATCCAACCTATTGATTAACCATAAATAATCCCAACTTTAAATGGTATTTGCCGAAGGTAAACTTGGATAACCCAATAACCTGCTATAGTAAGTAATTCACCAAAAAAGTAAACCACAAATAAATTTAAAATTAGAGAAAAATTTTGAAAATTTACATTAAAAATTCTAATTAATAAAAATAAATCATGATTTTTTGTACATTTTAAAATATTTTTTCCGACATTTTATTTTAATTTATCTTTTTTTTACAAAAATAAAACTTTTTATAGCAAGTTATCCGGACACCAGGTTTATTCTAGGCAAATATCCTTTAAATTTGGGATTATTCATGGTTAATCAATAGGTGAAATTATTGTAGGAAAATCACGAAAACATTGGATTATTTTAGACAATTTTCCTTAAAAATAAGGCGATCAAGCGGAATAAGATTGAGGTAGGACAATTTTTTTTAGATTTAGTTGAATGAAGGAATTCGTTATGATTCCTTTAATGTTGTTCTTAATATGCTACTTGACCTAATTATTTACCTACTAAAAACTTATGTGTTTAGGTTTAGTGGTTTCTGACGAGAAATAATGCAATTATTATATGTATAAAACATGCTGTTTATGCTTTTTAATGTTGGTAATCAGCTATAACTAAAAAGTAAAAAGTGTTTATTTATTAATGTTGTTTGGTGAGAGGATAAAGTTTTCCGAAAGGTTCTTTGTGCTTTGGTAGTTCAACTTAAGCTAATCCAATCACATAACTCAAAATTTATTCACTAATTTTTAAACACACAAATTCTTACTTTAAACTGTCTATATAATAGACGTTTCAAGTTTTGGGCTGGCCCAATTCATAAATTAAAAGAAAAACTTATCGGTGGTTTAGTAAGTTAAAAGGGAAATATGGGTTGGGCTTTTGAGAGACGTCTACTATAGACGCTCTCTCAAGAGAGCGCCTGCTTTAAACGAGATAGTCTCACGCCGAGACCTTTTTTATTAGGCTAATACAATACACACAATCTTTTAAAATGAATAAGTAATCACTTATAACATTAGAGTGATCATTTATAATTTTAAGAAAATTATTTTTTAAAGTTTTAGGCCTTAGAGTGATTACTTATAACTTAGAGACGAGCCTTGGTGAAATCCGACTCTTACCGAAAAAAGGCTCTGTTATCTCCACCGGTGTTTGGATTTTGGTTGACACTCTGTCATACATATCCCTTATAGCCTCAATGTACACTGAAGAAATACCTTTGGCCTTTAAGCTATCCCAGATGACACCTCGTGGTATGCTATCATATGTTTTCTCCAAGTCGATGAACACCATATGTAGATCCTTCTTTTGCTCCCGGTATTTTTCTATCAGCCTCCTTATAACATGAATTGCCTCCATGGTTGACCTTCTGGGCATGAAACCGAATCGGTTCTCTCTAATTGTTGTTTCCTGTCTAATTCTCCTTTCGATCACCCTTTCCCACAATTTCATTGTGTGGCTTAGAAGTTTTATACCTCTATAGCTTCCACATATTTGCGCATCGCCTTTGTTTTTAAATAGAGGTATTAGAGTGTTGTTCCTCCATTCTTCAGGCATCTTATGTGTCCTCAGGATAACATTAAAAAGGCTAGTCAGCCAACTAATACCCTCTTCTCCTAACCCCCTCCATACCTCAATCGGGATATTATCTGGACCAACTGTCTTTGTTCTCCCCATCTTTTTGAGAGCTTATTTTACTTCCTTAGTGGTAATATCACATGTTGACCTAAATTCACGTGGTCTTTGGGCGTCAAAAGGTTGATTATCCTCCCCCTTAGCCCCCCCAGACTCATTGAGTAGGTGGAAGAAATACTGACGTCATTTGTTTTTAATGTCCTCTTGTCTCATGAGAACACGACCTCCCTCATCTTTGATGTATTTCACCGCGTCTAGATCCTGTTGTTGTCTGGCCCTTGTCCTTGCCAACTTAAAAATAGCCTTCTCCCCCTCTTTGGTGTCTAGCTTCCTGTAAAACTCTTCATAAGCCTGATTTTTTGCCTCTATTACCGCTTTCTTTGCCGCCCGCTTTGCCACTTTATAGTCCTCTCTCTTCTCTACTCTATCGTCCTCCACTGTGCATGCCATAAGTTCTCTAAATCTCTTGTTTTTGTCCTTTATCTTCCGCTCCACTTCATCGTTCCACCACCACGACTCTTTGAATACTTTCGATTTTCCCGACGACATCTCCAAGGTCTCTTTTTCCACCTCTCGAATGGTTTCTGCCACATATAGTTAGATATAAAATGTTAATATTATAGAAGTAAACAATTTGATAATTCAAACAAGATTTCGTTTGCCTATTTTTTCTTATAAATTAGTTGCAATATGCAAAATAAGTTTAAAAGATGAATGATACCAATACCAATAACGTAGCAAGTTTCAACAACGATGAAATATAAATTATTTGAGTTTAGTCAAGTTTTAATCAGTCAGAGAATCTTATTTTCTGACATTTTTTTTATTGAACACTCTTGATTTATAATTAACTAGTACAGAAACTCATGCAATGCACACATTAATGAGTATAAAATATATAAAAATATAACTTCCAAGAATAATACAAGTGTATATCGTGATTAAATTTATCGAATACATGACTTTTTTAAAGCAATAATTAAATACTGATTTATTTTAAATTGTTTATTGAATACATCACATTTTCATTCAATTAAATACATTAAATATTAGGTTAGTTATATAGAATTACTATATTAAATTATACACCATACTATAACTAATCAAACAAGATCATAAGACATTTCCTAAATTAGACATATGAACTATGAAGTAACGCCAAAGGAGCTCAGTTCTCGCTCAAAATTATCTGCTATGTATCAACCGAATGAGCTCTTACAAGGTTTTATAATTTTTGACTTTTTTAAATAATAGTAGTATTTTTTATAATTAATATTATTACTATAATCATATAGATAATTTTAAAAAACTTAATTGTTATTGAACTATATTTTAGATAAAAATACATACAAAAATTAATATAGAACTTAATTATTTTGAAAGACTGTATTTTAAATGAATATTAAATCTTATTTTAGTTAGAGAGAATAAGCATTATTTTCTAAAAAAAGGTCATAAGTATGATTTTCAATTAGCCCTACAAGAATATTCCTCATCCTAATCTATAATCTAAAAAAAACTATATGAAACTTTCTTAAAAAGTTATTCCCTGAAACAAGTACAAAGTGCATATCACAGATGGTTGGAAAAATGATTTATTTTATGAAGGGTTGAAAGATATGTGTGAATACAATAAAAATAAAGAGTTAAACATATGAATTAAATTTAATTAAAAAAGAATGTGTACTGAATGAAACTGCCACAAATTTTAGGAGACTAACTAAAAATTAAAGATATTTTATATAGTAAGCACTAGCTATTGCAAAAAGTAGCAATTTTTTAACAAAAATTTCACAAAATAGAAGTAAAAACGTTTAGTTTCCGTGAAGTTTTGGTAAAAGTCATAATGCTCCTAATAAATCTCAGATGTAAAGCCCAACTTAACGAAAATCAAACTTAATGGAAATGTTATCATAGTTAATTTTCCAAGAGTTGAGTGCTATTTTGTGGAAAAAATTTGGGATTTATTAGGGGCATTTACGACTTTTACCAAAACTTAACGGAAATTAAACGTTTTTACCTCCATAATGTTACTATTGTTGATTTTCCAAGAGTTAAGTGCTATATTGTGGAAAAATTTTTAAGAAATATTGCTACCGCTCGCCTTTTGCCTAGTTGATGCTCTATATAGAATACACCAAAATAAAAATATACTCCCACTTATGTTAGTTCTATTTGATTTTGCACATTTGTAGATGGGCTATTTCGATTCTAGTTGCTGCTAATTGTGCTTGGTTAAAATTTATAAAAATGTGATAATAATAAAAGTTACATTGAGACGAATTAAGTAAATAAAACTTCACTTGAGCTGTTTTCATTTATAAATTGAGAATTACAAAAATATGAACTAAGATTAATTTATTAAAAAAAATAAATCTGACATTTGATTAGAAAAGAAGAAAGTAACAAATTATATGAAAAATTTTACAGCCGGTCTTGGCCGCGACCGTCTCATAATGAGACGCGGCCCAGCCCAATGCTTTCTCTATTTGATTCCATCTTCTGGGCATTTTTCTATTCTAATCATAAAGGTATCAGTTTTGACCTTAAAGATATCAATTTCAATTTAATTATACCTGTATGAACTACATTAATCATGAAACTGAATACTATAAAATGAGAATTGAATAAATTAACAATGAAACGGAATACTATAAAAACTGAATACCTGCATGAACTACATTAATCATGAAACTGAATAATGTAAAATGAGAATTGAATAAATTAACAATGAAATTGAATACTATAAAAACTGAATATCTGTATGAACTACATTAATCATGAAACTGAATAGTATACAATGAGAATTGAATAAATTAACAATGAAACTGAATTCTATAAAAACAGAATTGAATAAATTAACAATGAAACTAAATACGTGTATATTTGAATGCAAAACTGAGTAAAGTAAGAGCATAATTGAGCAAAATTGATATATTTAAGGTCAAAATTGATACCTTTAAGGTCCAGATTGAAATTTTTCCAGAAAAATAAAAAAAAAACAAAAAAAAACAAAATTTGGAGGAAAAGGCGCGCGCGTGTATTACACGCGTCTAACATTGGGCCGGCCCATCTCCCGTCTTATTATGAGACGGTCTGGGCCAAGCTTTTGTGAAAATTTTATTATAGACTTTACTACTTTTTAAGAAACTTCGTAAAATGCATATTAACTTTTTTTTTTTTTTTGAAATCAAAAAAATTCATAACAACTTGCTTTGTCTAAAAGAATACCAAAAGGATAGAGTAGTAGGTCATGGGTGTAGGGATAACAATTTAATTCGAGTTTGATTCGATCCGAGTAAAATAATTCGATTCGAATTTGAGGAAAAAGTTTGTTCAACTATGACTTTACTATCCAAGTCCAAGTTAGAAACGGATCGAAGTTGGACCTCATTAAAAATCCAACACTCCGACCAGACTCCAATCCTGAAGAAAGTCCGACTTTTAATTTGACTTCAAAAATTTTTACTTTCTCGAGTCGGGGCGAACTTGGACGGTGCATGATGCGTCTCTGAGTTGAGGTGGACTGAAAAAAAAAAGTTCAACTATTATACGGAGTAAAGTTAGAGAATGTATAATACGAGCCAATTCCGACCTGTTGTCATCCCTACTTAGATGTAATATTTTGATACTAAGTCCAAAAAATGGGTGAATTTTGAGGAGACATGGCTATGTTGGCCCTATAGGCTATTAGACTCGTGCTACTATTAAGATTAAGACAGTTAATGTCTTGTTTTGTGGTAACCAATACAAATGGCATGTTTTTAAAGAGTTTAATACAAAAGACTAAAAGGTCAGGGCCCATACTGATTGAGTAGCGAGTAATGAGTACCATTCACCATCAATTTTACTCTTTTCATTTTATGGTTCTAATTCTATACTATCGGACACCAGTCTACCAACAGAAGAAAGTTGAAACTCTGTGGTGTACAAGTCCTTTACCCCATTCCCCACATTCCACGACTAGAGATGTTCATTTGGATCATCGGGTTGATTTTTGATCAAATGTTTCAGGTCGATTCAAATTGAGTTCGATTATAAAGTCGAGTGTCTATCAGGTCATCGGGTCTATTTTGAAAACCTCTATCCACAACCAAATTTTGGTTTTGGTAAAAAATTTGCTGAAACTAACCGACGTAATACTTGGGTAGCTAAAACTAAACCAATTCTACTATTTTGAAAAGCACATACTAGTATTTCATTACTATGAACCAGCACAAATTACATTTTATGGATGCTGCTCAGCAGCTGATCCCATTCTTGCTTCTACTATGAAATGCTGCAAACAAAAACTCCCCAACATCCAATCTCTAGTTTTTCCACAACTAACCAACTTACCCCCCAAAAAATATAAAAAACGGATAACAAAGTACACAAGTATAATCCATAATACTAACAAGTACTAAGCAAGGATTATATAATGCTTTTGTTTAGAGAGCAGCTCCAACCTGTGGAAGAGATCCAGGCACTCGCTTTATTGATCAAAAATATAATCAATGAATTCATAGATCATAGTCTTCACTCATCTTCCGCTTTGATGGCTTAAGCTTGGGGCTTCTCCCACTTGAGGGGCTTCACAACCTCCCAGGTGAAGTCAGCGTCATCTCTACCAAAGTGTCCGTAGGCAGCGGTCTTTAAGTACCTGTTACCACCCTTCAATAGGTCAAGGTTGATAGCGATCATACCAGGCCTAAAATCAAAGTTCTCCTTGACAATGTTGAGAATCTCTTTGTCTGGAATCTTTCCTGTTCCATAGGTGTCAACAAACACTGACAATGGCTCGGGGACACCAATGGCGTATGAAATCTGAACGATGCAGCGGCGAGCAAGGCCACTAGCAACAATACTCTTGGCTGCTTGCCTGGCAATGTAAGCACCACTCCTGTCAACCTTGGTTGGGTCCTTTCCAGAAAAGGCACCACCACCGTGGGCACCCCAACCACCGTAAGTGTCGATGATGATCTTACGTCCAGTAAGACCAGCATCACCATGAGGTCCACCGATCACGAAACGACCAGATGGGTTGAGGTGGAAGATGGTCTTCTCATCAAGGTATTTCTCTGGGATCACAGGCTTGATCACATGCTCCTTCAAGTCAGCGGCAATCTCATCATTGGTAACTGTCTCATCATGCTGAGTTGAGATGAGGACGGTGTGAACACGGATGGGAACCATAGCACCATTCTCATTGAAGTACTCAACAGTGACTTGGGTTTTGCCGTCAGGCCTCAACCATGGGCAGGTACCATTCTTACGAACCTCTGTGAGGCGGGCACCAAGCTTGGTGGCAAGGACATGGCTGAGAGGCATCAACTCGGGAGTCTCATCGGTGGCATACCCAAACATATGACCTTGGTCACCTGCACCAATATCCTCAGGGCGCTTGGTAAGATGACCGTGGACACCTTGTGCAATGTCAGGACTTTGCTGCTCAATGTAAACCAAGACCTTGCAGTGATCAGCATCAAGACCCACATCATCAGAAACGAATCCAATGTTTCTGCAAGTCTCACGAACAATCTTCTCGTAATCTACATTAGCCTTGGTGGTGATTTCACCAAAGACCATGACCAAGTTGGTTTTTGTGCATGTCTCACAAGCAACCTTGCTCTCGGGGTCTTGCGCAAGGCAAGCATCAAGCACTGCATCAGAGATCTGATCACAAAGCTTGTCGGGGTGTCCCTCGTTCACGGATTCGGAAGTGAAAAGGAAGGTGTCAACTGCGGCGGCCATTTCTCAAGCTGTACACCAACAAAAACAACACAACCATCCACATCAACACAAGAATCACATCCAACACCAAAAATTAAACATATATCCTATTAAAACAACACACAAATCAATTCAAGATAAAAAATATTGCATCTTCTTTTCAAATCAGATAAGAAACAGCTAGCAAAACATTTCGGAAGGATAAAAAGATTAGGTAATTCATTACAAAAAGTTGTTCGCCTACTTATTCTGCTAAAATCTTACTCAACGTACAGGAATAGATCCCTCGACAGAGTGACAATATTCCCTATATCAACAACTGAATACCGACGTTCTTAATTTCACTTTTATTAGCTCAAAATCAACAAGGATCGAATCTTTGCAATCCTTAAAAACCAAGGTATAATTTTTCATTACTAATAATTAAAAATAAATATACCCCCTCTTCCCAGTTCCAATAGTTTAAAACCCGCAACTTCCCAGATCTAATAAGCTAACAGTGTTTTCATTTCAACAACCGACAAAACTTAGCTATTATACTTCTAAATTTTAATTAACTACAGAACCAATAATCAACTTAGCCAATTTGTTCGACTCAACAACTTCATCAACGTACAGATCTGATGCGAAAATACAAGATCCAACAGAAAACAGAACAAATCAACCAAGTCATTCAGCATTTCGTGAAACCCTAATTAGATCTACAAAATTACTCGATTAAAGGGCAAAATCCAAACAAGCATCATAACGCCATGAAAAGTAACAATCAAAAATTGAGAATAAGAATTCCAATCCAGATTCAATGTTACCTGGAGAACGAAGAAATAGAATCCCCGAGTAAGCAAAGAAGCTAGACAGAGAAAGAGGGAGAGTAGAGTAAGAAAGTCCGAGTCTTGTTATGAATATTTGCAGACCGGTGTAAGGCGAGTTGGAAGGATAGACTTAGAAGGGTATTTATAGAGAAATTACGAGGGAGAAATATTGTAAATCTAATTCTCATCCGTTGGATCTTTGAGGTGAAATTAACGGGTAGGATTCGGTGGGGTCCAATAGAATTTTGGGTGTTTTTTGGAGTGAATTTATCGTATTGCCCCTGGATCTGCGGTTGGTTTACCAACCTTATTTGGCGGCTTTGAGATGGGTTTGGGTTAGTGATCGATTAAACGGTGGCGTTTCAGGTGGTATTTAAATCTTTTGTTTTTTTTTTTTCAATTTTTGATTATTGAATCTGGACTATAAGACAGCTACATACAATATAATATTAATTAATGGCAGTAAACCGTGTTTGCTATGTTCTATGTGGATTTTAATTTTGTTATTGATTTATTACATCATTATTATATTATATTATATTATATTATCTATTATATATTAATTTTATATTAGTGGAATTAACTTGCACTTTTCACTTCTTTGATTTTAGCACTATGAGGCAAAATCATGCATTATTTAGTGATAAATTTTTGTTTGGAGATTTCAAACTTCTAACTTTTTTTTTTTATATTTCCTCAAATTGGTGTTTTTGTAGGGAGCAATATTTTTTTTAAAAAAATAGAGATTTTAAGCCTTTGGCCATTTTAAAAGTACTTAAAAATTCTTAACTATAACCCCAAATTTAAATTGTATTATAGATAATAACAGCTAATAGTAGTTGATGTCAATAATAAGAAAATAGAGTTTTAAATACACATTGAAGATGTTTGGTACTTAGCATTTACATTGGCTTGTTGGTTAGCTTTTGAGTTTTGTCATATTGGTTGGTCGAACAGTCATCAAAAAAAGTATTTAGTAATTGACTTTTAAGCCAGCTTAAACGCTAATATTTAAGCTATAATAAAAAAAAGTTACTTTAGTTATTTTATTAATTGGCTTTTTAGCATTGGTCCACTTTTCTCTAATAAACAATAGACAACCAATACTTAAATTTACAAAATATCTCTATACATAGGTGGTTTTTCACCTAGCTTAAAAACCAATAAAAACATCCAACATTTTCAGCTAATCAAACAATCAACTAAAAAGCCAACAACCAACCGCCAAATGCCAAGCACCCCATTATCCATTAAAGGGCTAATTGTTCACCATCATTACTCTGAATATTTATGTAACACTCTTTTTAGGAAAATTTACCCAGAATAATCCAACCTATTCACAATTTTCCTACAATAATCCCAACTATTGATTAACCATGAATAATCCCAACTATGTACTCACTTAACCCGTACTGTTGTTACTCGTTTTTTAACCGGTTCAGCAGGTAATAATCTGCCCGTTAGCTTCTTTCATCTTCTTCCTTCCCTTTATATGTTGAATACCACCATTGATGCAGAAGCAGCATTCTAATTCTTCCATTCCAAAGGCTTTTTACTTTTCTTTTCCATTTTAGAGTAACTTCATCAAATATACTACCCTAATAACCAAAAAGAAACGAAAATTAGAAGGTAAAGAATTGAAAAAAATTACAGAAATTACAGAAAATTAGAAGGTAAAAACGAAAATTAAACTTTTAAGATTTCAAACGAAAATTAAAAATACAGAAATTTAAACATTTCACTTACCATTTCAATGGTTGACTAGCATGAACAATCTTGAAGAGGAAGAAGATTCGCCAGATGCAGTATGAAATTAGGAGTATGGGTTTACTCTTGATTTCTTGAAGATGAAATGGGTTTTTAAGGAGAGAGAAAACCTTAGCATTAATGAGTCTAAGGAGATGAATTGGGTTTTCTGGAAAAGCATTAAGTGAGTTTTCAAAAAAATAAAAAAAAAAAAGGAAAATTACAAATTACCTTCTAAAACCGGTTGCAGGTAGAGTAACAACAGTACGGGTTAAGTGAGTACATAGTTGGGATTATTCATGGTTAATCAATAGTTGGGATTATTGTAGGAAAATCGTGAATAGGTTGGATTATTCTGGGTAAATTTTCCCTCTTTTTAATCTACAATTTTGTGCTTTTGTAAATAATTATAAAAAGCTCTCTGGCCAAGTGGTAAATCTGGATAAATGTGAGGTGTCTTTCAGTAATAGCCTCATTCTAAATGTCAGGAGAAGGGTGAGCTCTGTTTTGGGAATGAAGGAAGTTCTGAGTCATGATAAATATTTGGGTCTACCAACCTTGTTTCAGCGGTCTAAAAAGATCTCTTTCACTGGGATTAAAGATCGTATTTGGAAGAAGCTGCAGGGGTGGAAGGAGAAGTTGTTATCTAAAGCAGGGAAGGAGGTTCTCATCAAGGCGGTTGCGCAAGCCATCCCGACGTACGCTATGAGCTGTTTTAAATTGCCAACGTCTTTTTCTGATGATGTAGAACGTATTATTCGTAACTTCTGGTGGGGCACCTCAAACTCGGCTAGAGGTATCCCATGGAAATCTTGGAAGGATCTTTGTCGTCCCAAAAGCGAGGGAGGTTTAGGGTTTAGAAATTTGAAGATTTTTAATAATTCCTTGCTTGCTAAACAGTTGTGGAGATTGCATTGCTATCCTGATTCTCTTCTTGGTCGCTCTCTTCGAGCTCGTTATTTCCCTTCTTCCTCAGTTTGGGAAACGGGAGTTGGATTTAACCCGAGTTATGCGTGGAGAAGTATTTGGGGATCTCGTCAGTAGTTGGAACGTGGAATTCGTTGGAGGATTGGTGATGGTAAAAATGTTAAATTGTGGCATGATGCCTGGATTGGTACTGAAGGTACGGGGAAATTAATCTCCCCCATCAGAGTCTTGGAGCCTGACGTGACTGTGGATGTCCTCATTGATGCAACGCATAAATCCTGGCGTGAGGAGGTAATCTCTGAGGTTCTACTTCCTATTGACAAAGACCGTATTTTACAAATTCCCATCAGCACAAGTGGCGCTCCTAATGAACGGGTTTGGATTGGTAGTAATGACGGGGTTTTCAGAGTTCGTGACATGTATGCAATATCCCTCCGTGAGCAGTTTGAAGCCTCCAGTTCCAATGGTTGTGATCCGATATGGCACCAGGTATGGAGTCTTAATATCCAGCCAAAAGCCAAACTCTTTTTATGGCGTAGCATCTGGAATATTTTGCCTCACGGGTCCAATTTGCTCAAAAAAGGGATCAAAGATGCTGAGAAGTGTGTCAGATGTGGTATGCTTGAGAATAATGAACACGTTCTCAGAGATTGTTAGTGGGCGAGGGATGTTTGGCTGAACATAATGAGTCCTAATGATATTCTCTCTAATATTCCGTTTCGTGAGTGGGCAGGGTGGATCATAAAGAACAAAAGTCGGAGGGAGGTTGAGATATTTGGTGTGAGTGTGTGGCAGATTTGGTGTGCGAGAAATGAATTATGTTTTGATAAAGTTGTTGTTACTCCTGATTTGTGCCACAAAAAATCTTTCGACCTCTTGATTGAATTCAAGAAAGCAATTGAGAAGCCACAACTTGGTAGAGTTCGAAGGGAGGATGCGAAATGGTGTGCTCCTGTCTAGGGTGTTGTCAAAATCAATGTCGATGCTGCTGTGAATGTGAAAGACAATAAAGTTGGTGTGGGAATCGTGGCTCGAGATGATACAGGTGCAGTCCTGCTAACTGCTTCAAAGACTCTTTGGCCGTTTATATTTGTTGAACGCACTGAGATTGATGCCTTCCTCTAGGGTGTGGAGATAGCAAAGGAGCAACGTTGGAGTCGGGTGATTTTGGAAGGAGATGCTCAATGTGTGGTAAATGCTCTTCAAGGCAAGTTAAGCCGTGGCATCCATAACCAGGTGATTATAAACAACATTCAAGCTTTGATCAGTGACATCAATGAAGTCTCTTTCAGTTTTTGCTTTCGCCAGTTCTTGCTGTAGTTATTGGTTTGATGGCGGTCCACTTTGAATCTCTGACATTGTATTATCGGATTTAGCCACTTAATATAATCTAGCCTCGCTTTGATCTTCAAAAAAAAAAATAATTATAAAACAAGGATGAAGTATGGATGGTCACGGGTCTAGGACCCTGTTGGACCCGCTTCAGACCCGCCCCTTTTTTAAGGGTCTGGGTCTTATTTTTTGAGACCCTTCGGATCCGGGTCGGATCTGGATCTAAAAAATAATTGGCGGATCCGGGACCGGGTCCAATATTCGGACCCTAGACCTCTCCCTGGACCCTTATAAATATTACATTGTCCATTTTTATTTGTCTTCTATGTATGAATTCCGCCCCTAACACTTATTTTATTTCATATAATCATAATATATATAAATAATATATATGCTACTTGCTAAGTGCTATACCAATTACCTTTATTTCATGGACTCGAAATAGTGTTTATAATAGAATTTAAGCGTATATGGGTGACGCTATGCGAGTTTAGATGTTAAATTAATATTAAATATTTGTAAAATACGATAATATCTCTCTAACAAATACTAAAAATATAATGACTTACAAATATTTCAAATTTGACAAATCAAAGAGATTTTCTTTAGACCCGCTAAGGACCCATTAAGGACCCTAGACCTATTAGATTCAGAGGGTCTGAGTCCGGGTATGAATGTTTTGGACCCTTAGGGACTGAGTCTGGGTCTGGTTGGATCCGCTCCAGACCTGTCCCATGACCAACCCTAGTATGAAGTAATGTATGAGTCCTTCTCATGATCACATTACACTTCTTTTTGGTAAGTTATTTAAAAACACTTTAAACAAGGAATATGACGTAAATAGTAAAATTAATAATCTAAATACCTAAAATTTTATTGGTTAATTACTTTTATTCATTATGTGGGACATACAATAATTTTAGTATTATTTACAACAGCCCCCTATCTAAATTGATCATATGATCAATTCAAGAACTTGATTTGCAAATATGTTCTTGCGTTTGTTATATCCAAAGCTAGGCTCGAACTAAAAATACTGAACATATAATTAAAATTTTTATCTTTTTTCACACTATTTTAGGACATCATTTGTAATTTTTAGAAGAAGAATAATAGAAAAAACAAAATAAATGAAAATAATATATAAATAAGATGATTCGAAGATGACTTTGTGGGTGCGCCAGTTTTAAAGAGATAATGTGGGATATATATATATATATATATATATATATATATATATATATATATATATATATATATATATATATATATATATATATATATATATATATATATATATATATATATATATATATATATATATATATATATATATATATATTACACAGATCAGTTTAGCTTGGTCTGACTAAACTTAGGCTAGACTGAATATGCATGTCAGTATAATTATGAAGATATAATGCATACAACATATAATGTAACTAATAAATTTTAGGATCATTTACCAACTAAAGCCTTTAAATTTACTCAATTTCAAGTAAACAGCCGCAAACTTTGTTTTTTTTTTCCAACTATAGCCTCTAAGTAAACAAACATGGCGTCAAGACAGCCAAAACAGCCCAGCTTCACTAAATTACCGGATAAACCCCATTTTTTACCTAGCCCTTTTACCGTTGACTTAAATTAAAAGCTACCTCTCACATGGCTTCTCTTCCTCTCATCTTCTTACCACATATTCATAGCTCTATATTTTCATGTCACTTTCCCAATTTTCCATCCTCTAAAAACCCTAATTTTTATCTATGGGTTTCTCAATGTTAAGATCAAAATCCAAGAAATCAAAAACCTTTTCACAAGAAAAAACCATATCACAAAAATCATCTTCCTAAAATACTTCTAATCTTCCATAATTCATCTTCTATTTTCTTTAATCTGCAACAACAATGGAGAATTCATCTCAATCTCTCGTTGATTTCTGGGAGTAATCACTGAATCTAAACCCCCAATTATTCCGAACACCCCCCCCCCAAATTATTGTTCACCCTTCTCTTCTTCTACCTTGTGATAAAACCCTAATTTTTTTCTCTCTTTTTCTTTTCCTTCATCTTATTCTTCTTTCTTCTCGCTGTTTCTTCCATTACCTCATGACAAAACTGCCCAGATTTTTATTTTGTTATATTCTCTCTCTTTGGGGTTATTTCTTATGTGGGTTATAAGAGAATTCAACTAATTGTTGGAGATTTCACATATAATTCTCCTTATTTTTATGGGGTTTCTTCGTTTGGGGTTTTTTTATTAGGGTTGATTTTGGTTTATGTTGGTGTAAATTGGATGCAGCTAATATGATTGTTGTGGTTGAATCAAAATGGGGGGTTTAAATCCTTAAATTGAAGTAAGGATTTAGTCAGAGGAATGAAATGGGTTGCAGTGTCTTTGATGGTTGGGTAACTCATAGATGGGAAGGAAGCCATGTGAGGAAAGAAAGCTTTTTAATTCAAGTCAAAGGTAATAGGACATGGTCAAAGGTAAAAAAAATGGGTTTATCCGATAATTTAGTGAAGCTGGGGTGTTTTGGCTGTGTCGATGTCATGTTTAATTTGTTAAGTTAGAGGCTGTAGTTGGTAAAAAACAAAGTTTGCGGCTGTTTATTTGAAATTGAGTAAACTTAGAGGCTGTAATTGGTAAATGATCCTATATTTTAATTAATTTTATCTTTTGTCATTCTTTATTGAGAAAGGGGAGAAATTAGAATATGTTGATTTTATTCCGTACCTATCATATCAGAATTATGAAAACCGAAAAGGTAAAAGCTTAGAGCATGTACAATGAGAAAAATAAACAAACCTTTTAAGTCCTTCTCTAACCTTTTACTCGATCCCTCTTACCAATGTTATTCAATCCTCTAAAAAAGAGGATGATATTGCATCCTCACTGCAAAGAGGATGTATACAGGATGAAAATAAATAATATTTTTAGTTTTACCATGCATAATTCACACAACAATTGACATTTGTTTTTTTTTTTTTTAATTTTTTTTTTACTTTTTTTACCCAATTATACATTGACATTTGTCATGTTTTTATTGGCCTTTAATTTTGGTGTATGTTACCTAGAAAAATTATTCAAATGATAAGTTTAAAAAATTGGCAAAGTAAAAATAAAAATAAAATTATCAAAAGATTAGATATTTTTCTTTATAAAATGAACCTAAATTTGCATATTTTACATTCACATCAAATGTTATCATTTTCTCTCACAAAATACAATCAGTATAATTATCTCATATTAGTAATAATCAATTAATCATGGATACACTTTATAATTGGGAACCCACACATTAATTATCATCATCAAATCAATATTAAAAAATTAATATAATAGATTTCAAAAAAAATTATTACAATAAATTAAACAATATGAAAAAACTAAAAAGTTGTGTGGTAGGGGATATATAAAGTAGGAAAGAGAAAAAAAAATAAGAGGATGAAAGAGGATACTTGAATGTTGTTAAAAATTTAGAGAAGAAAAGGATGTAAATAGTAAAAAGTGATGTGGATGAAAGATATGATGACGTGTCAAATAGAGAAAAAGAGATAAATTTTTAAGAAGATGTATCATTGTTAGACCTGGGAAAACGGTCGGTCGGGCGGGTTACGGGTCGGGTCACTTTCGGTCGGGTCATTTTCGGGTCGGGTCATTCTCGGATCGGGTCATTTTCGGATCGGGTCACTCTCGGTTCCGGGTCGGTCGGTTTGACCCAACGGGTTATGACTTATGAAATTTTAAAAAATGATTTTCTCATATTTTATTATTTATGAAACTTTTTTATTAAAAAAACTATTTCTCATCCCTATGACATAAATCCACATATCAATTAACACGGTATTAAAGCCTTATAGGTGATTGAATTCAAGCTATAAGAAATCAGTAATAACGACGCTCGTTGTCTAAACTTTAAATCTCTATGTATAATTGGATTCGTAAGTTAAGTGTCACATTAGAGGAATCAGATGTGCGATTTTCTAAAACTAGTTGGTATATCAGGTTCATTTAAGTGTAAAGAAAATAAGAAAATTAATATTTATTTTGAAAGACTTGTAATATACGTGCTTTATAAAAGTTATTGCGTTTATTAAAGTTGTAACGTTAGATAAAAATGACGTTAAATATCTTCTCATTTTCTCATAAAAAATATTTTTACAATTTCATGTTAAAAAGATATACAAATAACTAAGTACTTATTTCGATTTATAAGATACATGTTTTATAATCTAAGCTAGCGACATTTCTTTTCTAAAAAGTTCATTCAAATGTGCAAAACGTTCTTATAAATTATATCGATTTGCTTACTGAAATGTAGAAGAACAAAAAATTCATTTGACTGATTTAACAAGATATATGTATTCAATTAAGATGATTATAACGTTCTTTTTTTAAAGAAAAATAATTACGATGGATAAAAAGATGTTAATTGCGTATTTTTTAAGATTTATTAAAGAGTTTTAAGGTTCAAATGATATAGTCAATATGTTTAGATAAGTTGAAAACAAAAATTTTATTTGAAATGAATTCTAACATTGAGATTACTCTAAAAATTGACATTAGACCTGTCAAAACGGGTCGGTCGGGTCGGTTGCCGGTCGGGTCATTTTCGGTCAGGTAATTATCGGGTCGGTCATGTTCCGGGTTAAGTCTCTTTCGGATCGGTCGGGTTCGGGTTTTAACGGGTCGGGTCCCGGGTCCATTTTCGGGTCGGATCAAATTTTCCCAGGTCTAATCATTGTACATGCTCTTAATATCTAATCTTTACTGTAAAATTATCAAATTCAATACAATTTGCATGTTAAGACGAATAATCCATAATTCAGTTTGCTAATATTTCTATACTTGATAGATACCCGTGTGATGCACATAGATTGAAAAAAAAGTTTTTGATTTAATTTTATATTTTAAAGATCTTGAAAAAATATTATCGTTCTATTGAACATTTAGTGTCTAATAATCCTAAGTTTATAATCACTAAGTAGTAAGTACTACTAAAGTACTGGGATAATATGTATTAAAATATATACAAGGTCCAGAAGGGGTTTAAAGGAAAGGACAAATTGGAAGTTGGAAAGACCGAGCCAGCAAGAAAAGTCGACTCGCCTTTCCATGTGGGAAACTTAAAGCCGAATTGGCTTTAAGTTTTGGAACCAAAATTGTCCAGCAGGAAAAGCCGACTTGGTTATCCTGGCTATGGGAGCAAAAGCCAACTCGACTTTTTCCTCTGTTATGATTGTTCGGTTATTTCTTGATTCTTGAATTGATTGCATTGGATTCCTATTCTTAATTCACCCTAAATCAGAGGTTACAAAGGAATAAGAACGTGAATAATGCTCATGAATGTCATGGATTAATGGTACTGATAATGCAATCATCAACATGATCATATGACCCTTAGGTTATACTCTTGTAGTATAAATAGGGCTTGATAATGAGTGGAATTATACACCAATTTTCTGAATTCTTCCTCTTTTATTCTCATTTGCTTGTGTTCTTTTCATGAGAGTAATTAACTCTTGTTTAGAGCTTTCAAATCTTATAGTTTTCAAACACATTGTTGTTAAGTGACATACCCTAAGTACTAAAAGTGTGTTTTGTTGTTTGTATCTCTTTGTGAATATCACTAAAGGAAAACGATCACACGACTACAACAAGTATCAAGTTTCTGTGTAACGGTTGTTATTACAGAGAAATCTTCAAGTTAACTAGTATTGTTATTTGTAAGTTTATTTTTGTCATCAACAAAGAGATAAATACAAATTCCCATATTGTAATTTGTATTTGCATTATTAAAGTCTTAATCATCTTTTATGATATTATCTTCGTGATGACAACTATTAAGGATTTTACATCTAACTTTGCTACGTTGGAAAAGTTTGTAAGTGTCAATTTTCGACGTTGGCAAAAGAAGAAAATGTTCCTCTTAACAACTTTGAGCGTCAATTACGTGATAAGTTCTCCCAAACCGGAGGAGTCAGAAAATGAAACTCTTGATCAAGCAAGGAAGAGAAGTAAGTGGAAAATGATGATTTCGTTTGTCAGGGTCATATCCTCAATGGAATGCAAGATTTGCTTTTGACATCTATTATACCATGAGTCCACTAAGGAGTTATAGGATGCCTTGCAGAAGAAATACATGGCGGAGGATGTAAGATCCAAAAAGTTTCTTGTAAATAATTTTAATTCTTATAAGATGGTAGAAAATCGCCCTATAATCGATCAACTTCATGAGTTGCAAAGAATGCATGCTAATCTAAAATTATATAAAATTGAAATAAATGAAGTTTTTCTTGTTTCTAGCATTATAAACAAGTTGCCTCCCTCCTTGAGGGATGTTAGACATGCTTTAAAGCATAAAAGAGAGGAGATTACACTCTACGATCTTGGACAACATATTGTTGTTGAGTTTAGCATAAGGATTCAAGAGAATCAGAAGGATGAAAATCCTAATGTTGGAACCATCAACATGGTTGCGGAAGGGAGACTATCCCATTCTGGTGAGAAAAGGAAGAAGGTTAATTCTTCAAAGGGGAAGGCCACTGTCTCAAATATCGAAAAGGTATGTTGGGAATATGGTAAGCCCGGACACCGAAAGAAAAATTGCTTTGATTTCGGAAACAAGCAAAAGAAGGCAAAGGGGAATGGTCAAGCTTCTACAAGCAAAGACCCTTCCAATCAAGGTAATCATGCAATTTTGAATGAAAATTCTTCTTTGAATTTTTCTTCAATGAATACTAATTTAAGTGTTGTGCAGGATGATTCTTTGTCTTGGTGGATCGATTCGGGGGCTTTAAGACATGTATGTAACTCTACAAGATGGTTGAAAACCTTTCACAAGGTGGTTGATGGGGAGCATCTCTTCATGGGAAACAACGCACCTATCATGGTCCAAGGCAAAGGATAAATTGAGCTATATATTGTTTACTTCGGGAATCTCTTAGTTTTAAGGGGTGTTTATTATGCACCCGAAATTAGTAAAAATCTTGTCTCGGGTTTGATTTTGAATCGATTAGGTTACAAATTAGTATTTGAAGCCGATAGGTGTATTATCTCTAAGAATAACTTGTTTGTCGGTAGTGCTTATTTATGTAATTGCTTGTTTAAGCTGTCTTTAGATTTGAATAAGAACTTTATTTGTAATGTTTCCAACATGAATGATAAAGATGATTTGCATTATTTGTGGCATGTTATACTAGCACATGAAAATTTTGATGAAATTTCTTTTATGTCCAAGCATGAACTGGTTCCGATGTGTTAAAATGTCTAAAAATTGCAAAACGTGCATATTATAAGATCACAAGAACACCTTTTGAAAGTGTTGAACGGAAATCCAAAATTTTGGAATGAATCCATAGTGATCTTAGTGACTTTCATAGTACACCATCATTGGAAAATAAGAAATATGTCATAACTTTTATTGATGATTTTTTCAAGTTTTGTTATGTATATCTTTTACATTCAAAAGATGAGGCTCTTGATCACATTAAGATCTACAAAAATGAAGTATAAATAAAAATTGGTAGTATACTTTAAAGATTAAGAACGATAAAGAAGAAGAATATTGATCTAAACTATTTTAACTCAATGGGCATTATACATGAAACAACCGCCAGTTACGCACCACAATCAAATGGTGTGGTGGAGAGGAAAAGTCGTACTCTACAAGAGATGGTTAATTTCATGTTATCCTACTCGGGTTTGAGTGATGGATTTTGGGGTGAAGCAATGTTAACGGCTCGTCACATTCTTAACCGAGTTCCAATGAGAACAAATAAGGATACTCCTTATGAACTTTGGTACAAAAAGAAACCAAACTTAAGTTATCTTAAGGTTTGGAGTTGTAGGGCCATTGTAAGATTGCCCGGTAACAAAAGAAAAAAATTCGGTGAACGAGAGATTGAATGCATTTTTATAGGTTATGCTATTCATAGAAAAACTTATAAATTCTATGTTATAGAACAAAATGACTATATGCCGATTCATTCGATTATAGAGTCAAGAGATGCAATTTTTGATGAAAATAGATTTTCATCATTGAGTAGACAAAGAAATCTACAAGTTTGTACCAATGATAATGTTGATGATAATCAACAAGGTTCACCAATAGGTGTTGATGAAAATGAACAACTAGATGAACAAGAATTTGTTGATCCTATTCCCAAACGGAGTAAGAGACAACAGAAAGTTAACAACTTTGGACCGGACTTCCAAGTATACTTGGTTGAAGTACTAGAAGTGAAGTATCTTCTAGTGTTCCATATTTACTTAATGTGGAAGGGGACCCATTGACTTATAGCGATACTATGGCATCACATGATAGCGCTTTTTGGAAAGAGACTATTGATGATGAGATACAATCCATCATAGGTAATAACACTTGGTTATTAGTGGATCTTCCTCCTACTTGTAAACCAATAAATCGCAAGTGGATTTTTCAAAAGAAAATGAAGATTGATGGTACTATTGACAAGTTCAAGGCTCGTTTAGTGTCACAAACTTTAGACAAAAGCATGGTATCGATCATTTCGATACATATGCACCAGTTGCAAGAATAACTACTACGGTTATTGGTAGCTTTAGCTACGGTCTATCATCTAGAAATACATCAAGGATGTTAAAAACGCATTTCTATATGGGGAATTAGATGAGGAGGTTTATATGAAACAACCCGAAGGGTTTGTTTTGAAAGGACAAGAGCAAAAGGTGTGTAAACATGTTAAATCCTTATATGGACTTAAGCAAGCACTTAAGCAATGGCATCAAAAATTTGATGAAACGATTTTTTCTTTTGGATTCAAATTGAATCAAACTGATAAGTGCGTTTATAGCAAATTTGATGACCATGGCAATGGTGTAATCATTTGTCTATATGTAGATGACATGCTCATCTTTGGTACTAGTACAAGTTCAAGATACAAAAGATTTTTTGTCTAGATCCTTTAAGATGAAGGATATGGGGGAGGCCTATGTGATCTTAGGTATTAAGATCATGAGACAAGGTAACCGTATTATGTTAAGTCAATCTCACAAGGTAACCGTATTAAACTAAGTCAATTATTAAGTTTCCGGGTAACGGTTGTTGTTACAAAGCAATCTTCAAGTTAATTAGTGTTGTTATTTGTAAGTTTATTTTTGTAATCAACAAAGGGATAAATACAGATTCTCATATTGTAATTTGTATTTGCTTTATTAACATCTTAATACATTCGAATAATTATTTTTTTAAAATATTATTTATAGCTGAAATTACCCATTATTAAATAAAACTAATTTTTTTAAGCAAATAGGAATATGGAGTAGAGAAGCAATGACATGAATTTGCATGTCAGTATACTTATAAAGATATAATTTTCTACGGTTGGTAAATAATTTTGAAAATAATATATCAAGATATTATTCTCTTTTATTTTGGAAATAATATTGGAAATAATATTTAAAAATAATTCCAGTTTACAAATTTATTTATGTTTTATTTTGCTCTATCAAGAAGCTATTCACTTTTACCAAGGTAAAAACTTTAGAAATAATATTGTTACCAAATATTCTTATGCACATTAAATTGCACTATATTAGGAAATTATTTTTTAGCCATGATAACGTGAAATTTTTTGTCGTTTTATTAAATTGTATGATATGCAATACCTAGTTGAATTTTGTGAATATGCAAGTAATGTGACCATCTTTCCGAGGCATATCAGATTATCTTTCTCAAGCATTTATATCCTGAAAATGAATCTCATAACCTAACTTTCTTTTTTTTAGCCAACATATAATCCAAAAGCTTTGAGAAAAAAAGTGTGGAAAAAAAACTAAAGAAAATAATTAAGATATTATTCAAAATATAAATATTACAAAATAAAATAGATAAATAAGTAAATAAAAATAACTAACAATTTATAAAAACTATCTATTGTCATTTTTTAAAACTAAATAAACTAAAAGTATCAAATTGTCGTAATTTTTTTTTATAAGGTTTATCATCATCGTGACATGGTAGTAGTTTGTTCCAAAGTACTTGACTAAAAGTATATGACTTCATTATTTAAAATATCATCATCATCATCATCATCATCATCATCATCATCCTACCGAGTGTTTCCCGTCCATAGAGAACTATAGACAGGGTCTGGGGAGGGAAAGACGGCGGTAACTCATACCCATAAAGGAGAGCACGACCAAAAGGAGTCTCCTGGCTCGAGAAAAGATGAGGAGAAGAACTCTCACGGAATCAGTAATCTAAAACATGATTAAGACGCCTCCAACTACCCCTGTCCCAAGTCAGGTCCTTAGAGAGGTTCAACTCCTGCATGTCAATTTTAATTTGCTCACCCATGCTCTCTTAGGCCTTCCCCGACTCCTCTTACCCTCCACTATAATGCTTATAACCATCTCAATCTACTTTCGCGTAATTTTGCCAGAGATAGAAGCAACCCCTAGTTTGTCTCTAAACTCTTGGTACTTAATTCGATCCACTAATGTATACCCGCACATCCACCTCAACATGCGCATTTCTGTGACTTCCATTTTATGCTCAAAAATCTTCTTCACAAGCCAACATTCTGCCCCATACAACATAGTAGGTCTGATTGCCATCCTGTAAAATTTTCCCTTTAACTTACTTGGGAACTTCCTATCACAAAGCACCGAGGTCGCTGCCCTCCACTTGAGCCAACCTGCTTGGATATGGTGAGTTACATCTTCGTCAATCTCCCCATCCCTTTGGATGATCGAACCCAAATTCTTGTACTTGGTCATACTTTTAACAACATCTTCACCAATGGACACCTCTGGCTCACCTACCGGTGATGTCCCACTGAAGTCACAATGCAAATACTCGGTCTTCGTACGACTAATGCGCAACCCTCTACCTTCTAAAGCTTCTCTCCACTCAGCTAATTTATTATTAACCTCCTCTTTAGTCTCAGCCACCAGCACAATATCGTCTGCAAAAAGCATGCACCATGGTACCGTCTCCCAGATAGATTTAGAAATCTCATCTATAATAACCGCAAAAATGAAAGTACTTAGAGACGAGCCCTGGTGCAATCCGACTCTTACCGGAAAAGGCTTCGTTATCCCCATCGGTGTTTGGATTTTGGTTGACACCCTATCATACATATCCTTTATAGCCTCAATGTACACTGAAGAAATACCTTTGGCCTTTAAGCTTTCCCAGATGACTCCTCATGGTATGCTATCATATGCATTCTCCAAGTCGATGAACACCATATGCAGATCCTTCTTTTGCTCCTGGTATTTTTCGATCAGCCTCCTTATAACATGAACTGCCTCCATGGTTGACCTTACGAGCATGAAACCGAATTGGTTCTCTCTAATCATTGTTTTCTGTCTAATTCTCCTTTCGATCACCCTTTCCCACAATTTCATTGTGTGGCTTAGAAGTTTTATACCTCTATAGTTTCCACATATTTGCGCAACGCCTTTGTTTTTAAATAGAGGTATTAGAGTGTTGTTCCTCCATTCTTCAGGCATCTTATGTGTCCTCAGGATAACATTAAAGAGGCTAGTCAGCCAACCAATGTTATCAAAATCGCGATTCAAATCGTAGATTTTACGATTCAAATACACAATAACGATTTAAATCGTCACTAAAATCGGAATCAATTAGAATCGCAAGTAGAATCGTTAGAATCGTATAGAATCGTAGAATCGTAACTAGAATCGTAAGATTCTAGCGATTCTATACGATTCTAATACTTCTCCACAAAAATGCTAAATTGACTTTTAGCCCACCCAATCAAATATATCCCCAGACCATAATTGCTAATTTTTTTGCTTTATAATGATTAAATTGAGACTCTTGACCATAATATTTTAGTTTTATGAACAAAACACGTAGGAGTTGGGACTCTTAGTTTTCGTAAAAAAAATTTTGCTACCTTCGAGCTATTTTTTTTTATTTAAATGGTCATAAGAGACTTGGTTTCACTTGGTGTTACCAACTTATTGATAATTGAATTGGTGTCAAACTTGATAATATTTACATTATTAATTGTGAAAATTGTTGAGTTATTTCAGTTGGTGTTATTAAATTATTAGGGCTTTGAAAGTGTTACTATATAATGTGGCTTTGATAAAACTATTATATGATAAGATCTCTCTGCTTAGTGATGTTTAATCTAGTAAGGATCATTGTTAATGTATCTATTTGGTGTTAAGATTCTATTAAAATATTAATTATATAATATAATTAGTGCATATCTAACTATGTTTATTAATTCATTAAAATAAAGGGAAAGGCAACAAATAAGAAGTATATATGTATTTTTTTGAATGAAAACAATTTATTTAAAATATTAAATGAATTTTAATTTTTATTTTACAATAAAAATCACAAAACAATATAAATTAGCAATCACATTTTCTTATTTTTGCAAAATTGTAGAATCATACGATTCTACGATTCGATTCAACGATCCGATTCTACAGGTCGTCTCCGATTCAAGTTAGAATCGCGATTTTAACAACCTTGCAGCCAACTAATGCCCTCTTCTCCTAACCCCCTCCATACCTCAATCGGGATATTATCTGGACCAACTGCCTTTGTTCTTCCCATCTTTTTGAGAGCTTGTTTTACTTCCTCAGGATATTATCGGGATATATATATATATATGTGTGTGTGTGTGTGTGTGTTGTGCGTGTGTGTGTATATTTATATTTAAAGAGACATAGAATAGTTACCAATAATGATGGTTTATTGTTATTATTATTGTTATCGCATTCTATTTGTAGAAGTTACTTACGTTTGATTTGTTGATTATTATGATTCGTTTATATATAAAGTATTTTTTTGCTCCGTATATTATAATTCAATCCTTAGTATTCATGTATAAAATTCAGAAAGAGAAGAATAAAATAAAATCTAAAAGGAGTATTTGATATATTAAGACACAACAACATAATTTGTTTTTAGTGAGATGTACGTATTTAGCGAAATTTGATTTAATTGTGGCTTTTTTAAATTGCTAATAGTATACATACAGGATTTAGTGGCATTTATTAGGTCTTTTAGCACCATAATAAAAAATCAAACTAAAGATTTTTGCGACATACACATAGGATCTAGTAGCATTTCTCACAAATGTCACTATAGACTATAGTAACAATTGTATATGCCACTAAAGACCAAATAAATTGTCGCCAAATCACTTTATAGTGAAGCTTAAAATAAAAATCAATAATTATTACACTAAAAATATGAATCAGTGATATTTTTTTAATGCCAATAAATGCAATGTCGTAAAAAACTGAATTTGTTGTAGTGAGAACTATTAACGAAGTAAATAATGCTAATACAAATTACAAGCGGGAATTTGTATAAACCCCTTTGTTTGATGACAAAATGTAAAATACAAGATGATTACAATGCTTATAAAATAGTGAAGATTATTGTGTAACGACAACCGTTACCCGGAAACTTGACACAAGTTGAAGGCGTGTGCCGGTGTGCTCACTATCCTTTCACTAGTGGAAAAAACCTTAAGGGCTGCGGTCTTTTTATGGGTATGGGCTGCGGTTTTGTCTCGCAGCCCTTGGAGTAGCAGCAAATGAGAAAACATTATGGGCTGCGGACATAAAAACCGCAGCCCTTAAGTCAATTTACAAAATAAAAAAAAAAAGCAACGGCTGCGGTCATTTAGAACAAACCGCAGCCCTTAAGTCCTTTACAAAATTAAAAAAAAAAAATTCCAGATCTTGAAATCTGGAAATCAAAAAACACGCAACCAACGATTTACCCAGATCTTGAAATCTGTTCTTGAGTTTCTAAAACAAAATTTACATCAACATTTCTACATCAACAAAATAAACACGAAATTTACCCAGATCTAAAAATTTTCAAGATCTACAAAATATACAAAATTTACAAAAAATAATAATAATAAACAAGAAGAACGAAATTAACAAAAAAAAAAAAAAAACTGGAAATAATAAACACGAAGAACGAAATCTCAGATCTTCGAAATTTACAAGATCTTTGAAATTTACAAAATTTACAAAAAAAAAAACGAAGATGAAGAACGAAATCTCAAATCCCACAAAGAACGAAGAACGAAATTTACAAAAAAAAAAAAACGAAGAACCTAAATCTTTAAGGTTTCTTCAAAATCTTCAAGGACTTGAATCTTAGATCTTGTTCTTCAAGGTTTTTGAATCTTCAAATTTTTCGAAATCTTCGAAGTTCGAAATCTCAGATCTTCGAAATTTACAAGATGAAGGGTTTTGAATCTTCAAATGAATTTATGAGAAGAGAGAGAATGGTTTTGAATCTTTGAAGAAAATGAAGGGTTTTGAATTATGAGAGAAGAAGGAAGAAGGGTTTTCTTGAAGGTTTTCTTGAAGGAAGAAGGAAGAGAAGGCTTTGTATGAAACGGCTAGGTTTTCTTGAAGGTTTTCTTGAAGGAAGAAGGAAGAAGGGTATTAGGTTGAAGATGAAGAGGCGCCCAATGTATGAAACGGCTAGGTTTCTGAAATCTTGAAGGAAGGGTATTAGGTTTTCTTGAAGTAAGAGAGGAGAGAGAGGCGCCCAATTGTATATATGAAGGAAGGCCGGGTATTCTAATTAAATTGGCCCAAGTATTAGGTTTTGGGCTGCGGACCAACTAAAAAACCGCAGCCCTTTTTATTTTTTTTTAAAATTGAACTATTGGCTGCGGGCATCCTAACAAACCGCAGCCCTTTTTATTTTTTTTTTTAAATTTTGTCTATTGGCTGCGTACACCTTTAAACCGCAGCCAATTAACCGCAGCCAATAGCTTTTTTTCCACTAGTGTTTTGTGATATTTCCCCCACAAAGGTACTTGGGTTTAGAAGTTGGAAATTCACAACGAGATACAATCAACTCCAATACACCCTTAGTACTTAGGATGTATAATGTAATAACTAAGTGTTTAAGAATTATGAGCTAAGGAATGCTAAGTAAGAGTTAATTACTCTCTTAGTATAGAAAGAACAAATGAGAGAACGAAGCTTAAGAAATCAGAAAAAGGTGCAAGGAACTCAATCACCCAAGGCATCCTATGTATATGGAGTGTTGGAATTTAGAGTGTAAATGATTTAATTAAATAAAATAAATTAATAATTTAATTAAATTAATTAAAAATATCCCAAAGTGTGTATTTAAAAAGGAAGAAAAAATGGGACAGAACAGAGTGCGCACCCCGCGGAGTTTTACGCGGCATGCGGAGTCTGTCAAGAAGCAAGTCCGCACCCCGCGGAGGCTGTCAGAACTATTTGCGTGGCCCGCGTAGAATTACGCACCCCGCGCAAATATGTTCTTAGTGCGGGTTTTTCTTGTTTCTTGCTCTGTTTTGTTTTGTTGGTTATATTATAACTTCCTACAGTTATTATGGTTATTTTTAGCCATGTTATTTGGGATGTAAGGGTTGAGTGAAAGGCGACATGAGTTCATGAATCGATCTCATGTTTCACGGATCAACCTTGTGTTTCATGAAGTAATATGTTGCTTCATGAACCAGTGTGAGCTATTCTATAAATATAGAAGGCTTGTGTGTTATTTGATACATGGAATTTCTGATTTCTCTTCTTCTCTAGCGTTTTACATCGAGGACTTAAAATTCTCGTTTGTAATTTTATTATCTTCTTCCACTTTAGTTTCTTTTGCATCATTCTAATTTCCGTGTGCTCGGAAGTTAGTGTAATTCTTTGTATCTCAAAACTATTTCCGGTTCATTCCCAAGCACCATAGTAGGGAGAAAATATATGTTTTAGAAAGAGCATCTCGCCTAGAATTTATATCAAGATCCAACAAAATCTTCTTGTTACTTTGTTCGATATATGGTGATTCCCAATGATGTAATCTACATTTGGTGTATGTTAAGCAAAGGTTTGAACTTGTCATATGTATTTTGTTTTCTACTACAAACTTGTAACTTTATTTTATATGTTTGATTTATAAAATTAAAGTCACATATCTAACATGGAGGAGCCTATGCTCATAATCACCCAATTGATTATGATTGATTATAATCATAATAATCCAATTCAATGCCATTAACAATAGCATAATATTCCTCCATAAATCAGATATTTTAAGAGCATTAAGAGAGTATCCTAGGCATTTACTTCAAAGAAACGGGAAGAAAAGCAACGGTCTTTTTCCCAGCCCAGATCGCCGACTCGGCTATGGATCAAAAACAAGGGTCGCCGAGTCGGCGATGCCCTTCTGACCAAAACCACTTTGATCCAGTAGCTAAAGCCGACTCGACTTTAGCACAGACAAGGGGATCGCCGAGTCGGCTTTTAGCCACTGACTTGGTACCCCTTTTTCCTTGTTTAGTCTTATCGTGTAATGCCTTTAGTCTTATCTTGTAATGTCTTTTGGACATAGTATATTAATACGTTTTGTCCCACTACTTTTAGTAGCTTTAGTGATTTATACGGACTTAGTAATTTGATACGTATTGTCCCACTATCTTAGTAGTACATAGTGATTATATTCAGATTTATTAGACACTAAATGTTCAACAAGAACTATCTCCAATTCAGTAATTCTACCTAATAAAAATATACTTCCTCTTTTTTACAAATGTTATGGAAAGTAAATTTTGAATATTAAAATATTAAAGACGTGTACACATGAGAAATTTTAATAATAAAACTTAGCAATAGTGAAATAAACATATGAATGGATTATTTAAGTATTTATGTAATATTGATATAAGAAATTTAAGTTGAAATTAAGAATGGATTCAAATTGAATTGTAAACATGGAAAAATCAAAATCTATTAGCAAAGATTAAATTGTGAGATATTATCGTGGAGAGGAATAAAATTCTTTTACACTGTAAAATAATATATAGTATAAAATATTTATTTAGGTTTGGTTTTCAAACTATCTTAATTAATCATTTAGTGGGTTTGATTTTAATTGTATGTAGAATATCCACCTCGAAATGAATTTTATTTTTTTTTGCAAAATTAATACTCCCTTCTATTCACTCAAGTTGTCCCATTTAGTTTTTTACACTTACCGAGACAATATTTTAACTTTTAATATCTCAAATTATTGTTAATCAAATATTATAAAAAGTTGAATTAATAATCTAGCTTTGTATTGAAATGAATCAAACAACTTCCCATATGATTATGTTTTAACTTATAAATTAAGAGTAAAATGCAAATTAAAAGTGATAAACTGATAAGTGAATAATGCTCAGTAACAAATGAGACAACCTGAATAAATAGAAAGAAGTATATTTTTGAGTTAAAACGAACTGTTTTTGATCAAGTTGTAAATCTCAAAATTGATAGTACCACCTTGACCAGCCTATAAGATACTAGGTTGGTGGGTATTTAATATTTATCGGTACAACTAATGCTTCATATTTCCTGACAAAGTGCTAAAAAAGAAAAAAAGAATCTAAAATCCAATTATTAACATACAAAAAAATCACAAAGTTGTTGAGATTTTCTTTATCAAAAAAAAAAAAAAAAAAAAAAGTTGTTGAGATTTTCAAGTCTCAAACAGGTAGGCATATTTCTCCATTAAGAACAACTTTGGGTATGATACATGGTCAAGCCTGTCTCTATGATTTTTGGGGTTCCAGGTCAAACGAAAAATTTGACCCCCAACATTTTTAATAACATCAAATAAAATTACATAAAATGTACATTAATCATATGATGTAATTAGTAAGAATTTATGAAAATAAATATTTTTTCTCTCTTAAATCCAATAAATGTCCATAATATCCTACAAATAAAAAATCACTGAAATAAAAAAAAAAACATTTTCACATTTAGGAATACTGCAAAGTCACATACATTATTATCTCTGGGAAGCTATGAAGTGACAGAGAAATTTTTCTTTGAGTTGAATGAAGGTGTGGATAGTCCCTGTGGGAAGTGGAGTATACCATGTCAACACAACTCCTAAGAAAATGGCAAGGCCGGCCCTGAGGGTAGGCCCAAAGGGCTACCGCCTAAGGCCCCATATTAAATATCAGAACAGTAAGTCTCATGGGAGACGGTCTATTCTATAGACGGAATCCATGAAGTCCAGCCCAAAATATAACATAGTATATTTGGGGTTATAATAACTTATATTTGGGGTTATAGAATAGTATATTCGAGGTTATAACACCTTACATTTACGATTATAACATAATATAATTGATATTATAATAAAAAAAATTAGTTAAGGGAAATGGGCTGGCCCAATTTTGTGGTCTATCCTATAGACCGTCTCTTGTGAGATTTTGTGATATCAGAAAATTGTGATATGAGGGGGCCTCTTGGCTAGTACTTCAAAAGGACCAAAAGTAAGGTTGAGGCCCAAAAATAAGCAAAAACCGGAGGCAAAAATTGAGGAAAATAGAACGATCCTCTTTAATCCTCTTTTTTCTTGGTAAATGAAGAGTTTATGTCCTAGAACCCTAGAGGCTGAAACCTTGAAAGTACAAACTTCATCTTTGATTGACTCTGCAAATCCAAAGTCGAGCCTCGAAACTCTTTCAATCATCAATGGCAAGCGTTAATCCCCTTCTCAACTCTTCCCTTTCTCCTCAGTCCTCACAGCAATGGTAAATTTTGTTTTCCAGTATTTAAATAGATTCAATATTTTTTTTTTCTTCCCAATTTCTTACTCTTCAATTCTTCAATTACATACTCAACAATGGCGTCTGATATGGAATTTATTGTTAATAGATGTATTTTTTTTAGACTGAATCTGAAATTACATTTTTGTGTTAATTGGGTTTTAATTGAAGACCATATTCGTTTTGTTGTTATATGTTTACCGATTTATCATGCCTAGGTTATTGAAAAATAATGGCGTTTCATTGTTGAATGAAATTTAATAAGTAGTTTAGAGGTGTTGAGGTTGGGGGAGGGTAATACTTTGGTTTTATTTATGCTTTATGAGGTGTTGAGGCCTTTATATATTGATAGAGTTGAGATATAGTATTGAAGGTGAAGAATTGTGAAAGAAAAAAAAAAGGTGAATTGATTTGAAACCATTGATCTTTCCAAGAGAAGAAATAATTGGTGTTTTCAACGGAGTAATGAAGATGAGCGATTTTCTATTCTCGCGTGATTTCTTACTTTCCCTAAATTTCTTTTTGTTTTACTGTGTTTTACCTTCTTAACATTACTTGTTGGGTTCAATTTTGGATATTTTCTTTAACAACACTAATATTTCATATAGGCCCTTAATTGAATACCAAAACTCAATTTTCTAAGATTGAGCTCTAGCGGTCGCCCTTCTAGCCTACCCTAGGGTCCGGCCTCATGATGGTTAGATAGTTATAAAAGCAAATCGAGCTCTCCTCGATCATGTTCTAGACAATTTAAAATTTGAGACGAATAAGAAGTTATTCTATCATAATTATTGCTTCATGGAACTCAACTTACCCAATTATCTTAATGAAGAATAGATCGGGTCGGTTTAGATACAGATGACAAAAAATTCAGTCGTAAGGATCACAAATCAGTGACATTTAGCCACCACTTCTAAGATAATTGTTGCATGCTTATTTCTTCCTTGGTACATCCCTCTCAAACCACTTGGGCAATTCTTCTATTACCAATGCATGTTATTCGGCCTAACATGCCTATCCCCTTCGTTTCCCTTCATGAAGTAGTCATTACAAAGCAGTGACATTTGGCCTCTTCAAGTAAACTTTTGTGTAGGCTTGTCTAATTACTTGGATAGAATCAAGAAGCCAACTTCCTTCAATGCTTTCCCGAATCTTTATGTACTGATCAATTGCATCATGACATGTTCCATATGCGAGCATCCTTAATGCGGCAATACATTTTTTTTATAGGAGACGAGCCTAGTTCCCCGAACACATTTGGTTGTTGTTGAAAGTATGGATATGTAGTTGTAACACCTTCAGGTATTGGAAGAAACAAAGATCGCCTCATATGGAATTTTCATTGAAATATAGCATACTTGGACGCTCAATTAAGTAGTTGTTTATGAGCCTTTCCTCAGCATCCCTACCTCTACAATAAATGATTTTCCTCATCTTTTTTTGAGTTGGTGTCCCAATATTATAAGTGGATTTAATATGCTTTTGGATAGAAAATTGGATTATGAAATCTTCTTGTTGCTCGGTACTTTGGATCATACCCTGTTAAAAAAATCATCATCACCAGAGGAACTAGAGGGACTTGAGAACTTGAAGAATTGTTATTGAGATTCATTTTGGCTTTTGATTGAATGTACATTAAATGTTATGAAAAAAATTCTCAGTATGTTTTATTTTATAGACTAATTCTTTTAAGAAGATTTTAATGTACATAAGATAAGGTTGCAATTTGCCAATTCAGAACATATATAAGATTCTTGTAGATAAGATTGCATTGCAGTAGATATGATTGTGTTGCAGGGATAGATTCATTTCAGAAAATAAAATTGTGTTGTAGAGATAAGATTCATTACAGAAGATAAGATTATGTTGAATTATGCCAAATCATAAGATAAGTTTCTAGCAAATATTATAATACAAACTAAAGCAAAATCATGAAATACTGAAATCAAACAAAACATATTACAAATAAACGTTTACTAAAGATCAAATTAAAAGCACTTAGGTACAAACTCCTTAAGCTCCCCTTGATATGCAATTTTCTCGTCGATTAGAGTTATATTTTTCATCTCTTTTTTTGAAAGTCACTTCCATGTTTGAAACCTCAACTTTTGTTCATGTTGTTTCTTTTGATTTTGCATAGCTTTGTTTGATTGATGTTCAACAAAATCTCTTCAACAATTAATCCTACTCATTGCGACATTTATCACATATTCGTATTCGAAGAAGTAGAAATCCCTTTCATTTTTCTTTGTTCCTTCACCCAAGGTTGTCAGGATCGGGATTCTACGCAGGATCGAAATCATCAGGTGGGATCGGATCGTTGGATCGGATCGTAGGATCGGTCGATTCTACAAATTTGCAGAATTAACAAGTTTTATCAAGACCATGCTTATTGTTTGATGATTTTAACTATAAAAAGACACTAAAAACACATCTTTTTTAATATTATGTGTAGATTAAGATACTAGCTTCTTCATCACCATAATCACTGTCAAAGTACAAGTTTCAAATTAATAATGTCAACACATAATGTCAAAATACATCATAATCTTTTTTAATAATGTTAAAATACAAGTTTCAAATTAACCAAAATACATATTAAATTATCTAAAGCTTCATCATCATCATCACTCATCATATCCAAAGCTTCCATCATCACCCGTTCCTCCTGTGGTGGTTACTACATATAGATCATCGCCATCACCCAAATCATCTTCATCAACATCACATGAACCACCAAATGTTCTAGCTTCATCATCATCACTTATCAATTGTGCATCTACATTCTCACGCAGCTCATCTATATGAAAAAATACGATTATTCATTATATTTGAAAACTAAGCATCATAAAAGTAATAAAATGAAATATAAGAAAAACATACTCTCAATGTCTATAAAATCTCCATCACCATCAGTGTTATCACTTACTCCACTTTGTAGTGCAGATCTAGTAAACCTACGTGCATCTCTGTCGAGATCATTTAGCCATCGATTATCGGATGGAAGAACGGGATCTTCAATCTCAGCTATCCACTCATCATCTGATGGTAAATCATCTAAATTGATAGGTGATTGTGCATTTGATGTACTTTGTCGTTTCTCTTGTCTACGCTTCAACTTCAAATTATACATGACGAATACTAAATCATTCATTTTTTGCTGGTGCAATCTATTTCTTTTTTTGGTATGAACCTATTGTATTATTAACAAGTTAACTTAAAATACACTCTAATTTAATTCACAAATCACAACCAGAAGATCAAAGATAAAAAAATATATACCATCTCAAATGCACTCCAATTTCTTTCACAACCAGAAGAAGAACAAGTCAAGCTCAAGATTCTTACGGCAAATCGCTTTAATTCGGGGCATTCATCGCCATATGAATCCCACCAATCCGCTATAAACATTTATAAATCATACAAACAAGTAAAGTAATTAATATAAGTAAAATGCTTTTGATAAGTAATTGTGAGAAATTGAAACTTAATGAAGTGTACCTGGATTCTTTTTTGTTCTAGTCATGATAGCTGTAGACAAGCCAAAAAGACCTCTTGCATTTTTAAAAGCATCCATTTGAAGGTCAATTTTCAATCTCTCATCAGCATCAGGAACCATTCTTTGCAAACAATTGTACAAGCCTATTTTTATGTCTGCACTTGCTTGAAAAGTTGGACTATATTGAAATTGTGGATTCAAATAATAAGCAGCAGCATGTAGTGGTCTATGCAATTGATCAGCCCAACGCTCATCAACAATATCCAAGATAGGCTTATAACTACAACAATTAATAAACAAACTAAGCAATTGGAAAATAAGTAAATACTATCAAAATTTTAAATGACATTATAATAAACTTACTTTTTCTCAACTCCATTAAAATTTTCCTTGATCTGATTTTTTGCTTGTGCCATTGCTTCATATATAAACCCCATTGCGGGATTCTCATCGGAGTCAACCATACGAAGGACCTTTACAAGAGGCAATGCACCCTTCAAACACGTAACCACACCTTGCCAAAATCCCCTAGTGTCCAAGACAATCCTTTGAACCCTTTTTCCTTCGACACTTGAAGCAAACTTACTTGATTTCCACTTACTAGATGCAAATAAAGCCAACAATGGCCCTTTGTGCTCATTTAAACATCTCAATGTGAGGTATGATGTAGCAAATCGTGTGACAACTGGTCTAATAAGCTCCCTACCTTTTGTAAACTCTCTCATCCAAGTAAGAAGTAAGGTTCTAGAATATATGTAAGTTGTTATTTGCCTAGCTTTTCTTATAGTTGATGTATGAATGCTAATATGTTTATCCATATCCTCAAGCATTAAATCAATGCAATGAGCAGCACATGGTGTCCAAAATAGGGTTGGCCTTTTCTCCATCAACTTCTCACCAGCTGCTTTATAGTTAGCAGCATTATCTGTTACAATTTGCACTACATTTTCAGGCCCAACCTTCTCTACAACAGCATCTAACATTTCAAAGACTTTATCAGCTGTCTTTGAGATTTCAGAAGTATCAATAGAAGATAAAAAGACCGTTCCCTTAGGACTATTCACAAGAAAGTTGCATATTGAACGTCTTCTTTTATCACTCCAACCATCAGACATAATAGTGCATCCAGTCCTTTTCCATTCTATTTTAAACTCTTCAAGCATGACCAAGACATTTTTCACCTCTTTGTTCAAAAATGTGACCCTCATTTCATGATAACTAGGAGGTTTAAGTCCTATACCAAACCTCGCAACCTTTTCAAGCATGATTGGAAATTCAGGATTGTTAACCGCATTAAATGGAATAGCACTAGTGTAAAAAAAGCGAGCAATTTGTTGACAAACTTCTTCTCTTTCTTCCCTTTTAAATTTTTGATTAAGTGTTGTTTGTCCACTATGCTTACTTTTATTAACAAAAGCATCCATACCTCCTCTTACCCTTTTACTACTACCCCCACTTTCACATTCTTCCTCACCAATGTCAAAAATTTTTCTCTTTTTTGCACTAGATGCTTCTGAAGTTGCTTCTAACAATGCCCTAAACTTATACTTAACATCATCAGGAACTTGCAAACAACCTTCAACATTAATACCAGTACAAGCAAGATGATGCTTATGCCTAAAAATTCCACCAGAACGTACAACACCACAATATTTACATTTTACTTTCTTAGCTATTTTATCAACTTCAATACAATGTTCCCAACCTGGATCAGTTCTACTACCCGGTGCATTTTTCCTCTTACTAGAACTAGACATTCTGTTATATTAATAAAAACAGTACAATCAGTGATTCAACTATTACGAACTAATCCCATATATGATATATCAATGTCTATCCAAGCCACAAAGAAAGTATACTAGTATAGCTTACAAGTTACAAGCACACCATTTAACTTGCATTTCTTCACAAATATTGTATCAATTATCAAAAGTTTCTTATTAAACATATATAATTTACATTAAACATATATAATTTACATTAAACATATATAAATTCAGATTAAAAAAAACAATATAAATTCTAAATCACATTATAAACATCAAAGAGAAAACTAATCTAAAAGCATTATAACAACAAAGAGAAACATCAAAGAGAAAAGCATTATAAACATCAAAGAGAAACAAATTCAGATTAGAAAAGCATTATAAACATCAAAGAGAAACAGAATTTCGACAAAATCACATTAGAAAAGCATTACAAACATCAAAGAAATTAATAGTGAGATTGGCAGAAATTTCGACAAATTTACCATGTAAATTCGACAATAAGATTAGAGAAACAAAGGAGACAAAAGCATTACAACAAACACCAAAGAAATTTCGACAAACATCAAGAAATTTACCTTCGTGTTCGTGGTAAATTCGTACAGAGCAGGAAGGAGGTGGCTTCGTGTAATCGTGTTCGTGGTGGCTGGTGCCTGGTGCGCAGCTGCTGACTGCTGTAGCAGGAAGGAGGAGCGCCGTCTGGTGCGCAGCAGCAAGGAGGAGCGCCGTCTGTGCGATTAGGGTTTGAGTGTAGATGGGAAAATGAAACAGCAGGGGGTGTTGGGTAAGATTAGGGTTTTTTTTTTGGGGAATTTAGGTTATAGGCAGTCAAAACACTCAAAGATCGGGATCGACAGGATCGTATTAAAGTCGCGATTCTGCTCGATCCCACCGATTCTGCTGCGATTCTACCCACTTTTCGACTCTACATACGATCCTACGCGTGGGCTTCGATCTGGGTCGTAGGATCGTACGATCCTACGATCCGGATCGCGATTCTGATAACACTGCCTTCACCTGCTTCACTCCATTATAGGGGTGTGCAAAATAAGACCGGACCGGCTAAGACCGGACCGGAACCGGACCGGACCGGGTGCATCCGGTCCGGTCTCCGGGTCTTAATATTTTCCAATTCCGGGTTTCCGGTCCGGTCCGGTCTAGACCGGGAAAATTCCGGGTTGGACCGGATGAGACCGGATGGCATAAAAATCATTTGGAAGAGGAGTAATATTTACAATTATTATGTATATATTTATTTTAAAGGACTTAAAATATTTGTTTTTCAACACAAAATAATTTTTAATTTAAATATATTAATTTAATATTAATTAATTTGCTAAATTATTTTAAAATAATCTATTTTTCAATTTATTTTTTGTCTCAAAAAATATTTCCGGTCTAACCGGTCCAAACCCGGACCGGACCGGAAGAATTTCGGGTTAGACCGGGACCGGACCGGATGGAACCGGTCCGGTCTCCGGTCCTAGATTTTTTGGGATTCCGGTCCAACCGGTTCCGGTCCGGTCCGGTCCGGGTTTGGACCGGTGAACACTCCTACTCCATTAGGCCTTAGTAATCCAGCTTCATCACTTGACCTTTTATAGCTACTAATAGTAATCATTTGAGTCTATTCCTAGTCTCCATCTTGTACAAAATTCAGTGAAATCAGACACACAATGTTGAAAATCTTTTTTTACCAGTTGCTTATTTGAAGATGAGTATGATGTCTGTTCCACGCAGTGGCGGATCCATTCAAGGGCACCCCCTGGCACGTGCCCGGGGGATTTTTGTAAAAAAAAAATTAAAATAAGATAGTCTGATGATGTTGCTTGGTAGGGGTCGGAAATTGCTGCTCATTTCATGACCATTCAAAAAAAAACTACCCTTATCTCTTCTCTCTCTTCCTCTAAAAACAACAAAATACTCTTAAAAACCCTAAATACTCCTACTGCTGCGCCACCTGCTGCCACCTCCGGCCACCTGCACCTGCCATCCACGGTCTTCCGCTGCTGCCTGCTGCTCATTCCCGTCGACTGCTGTTACCAGCTTTCTGTTTGCTGCAAATTAGAATTTTGTTTTTCAAAGGTATTTTTACCCATTTTAATCTAAATCTTTAATTCTTTATGTTCTCATTTTAGTCTTAATCTATAATTATAATGTTTTGCGTTTTTTTTTGTATCTTAAATTATTAATCTTAATCTGGATTTTTGAATTTGTTAGAATGTTATTTTTTTCATTTTTTTTTTATGTTATTTGAATTATTGAATATTTGTTAAGGTTATGTAAATGTGTTTCTTAATTTTGAATAATTGAATGTTTTTTTGATTTTTTGGTTTATCTTCTTTGAGTAATTTAATATTTGATTAATTGAATAATTGAACATTTGTGAATTGTGGATGTGTTTTGATGTTTTTACTAGAAATCAAAAATCAATATAATGAAAGGAAAACAAGAGAGTATTGTGTTTTCGTCTATCCATTTCCTTCCATAAAACATAATGCATTGAGAAATCATTGGATGTTTTTACTTGGGTGATTGTTTGATGGGCAAAAGTATTGAAAAATAGATGACTATGCCCATTCTTCCACCTTTTGATTTGTTTGATGAAGAAAACAATTGAAATTGTAGGAAAAATCATTAGCTACTTTAGATTTCCATACTAACCGTTGTTTTTCTATTAAATTTAATTGATAAATCTAATGGCCCAAGTGTAATCATTTAATGACAGCATTCCATTACCCCCATGTAATTAGTGGCTCCTAGGCGAGGCTCGAGGTTAGAATGTAACCAAAATACCTTTATTAGTGATAACAATTGCTCTTGATAGTAAGCAGCGTAAGAGAACAATTGTTGAATGATAGCTTAGTTACCTTCTTAGATAAGGGTTTTTTCTTAATGTGAATAATTAGTATTGAAGCTATCGAAATCGATTCCACATATGAGAAGTAGGCGAGAATAGTAGTAGTTCATTTGCAACTTTATATTTCATGTTGTTGGACAATTTTTCATTGTAAATTTGAACAATTCTAGATCGTTCGTAACTTTGAATATTACTTTGATTTTGTCTTGGAATTATTGCGTTTCTACAAGTCATTTTGCCGAAATTTCGTCCACTTTTGGGTGCCCGGGGGGACTCTAAATCCTGGATCCGCCATTGGTTCCACGTCAACATTTATACCACTAGCTTGCATTCTTTTCGCCTCTCTCAATTGGGATATCCACTTTACAACATCTCCATTGATAAGACACCATTGACTTCTTATAGATTTTTCAGTTCTTTTTTTGGTTATATTTAGTTTTTTTTTCGTACCTCATAATTGTAAATTTGTAGTATCTTCTTCCATAATTCCGCTTTCGTTATATCAGTTGCAACTAATATATCACCTTTGCAATTATGTACAACAAAAATGAGACATAAAATCTTCTTCACATGACCATCTATATTTGTTTACTTTTCACTACAAAAAAAGTGGCATGTAGCAACACTTATTTAGCCATGTTTTTTTAAGTGTGGCAAACTATTTTACAATTAGACACACTTTTTGTAATTAGGCACACTTATTAAGCGTGAGTATAATAGTCTCACTTATAAGTGAGGCTAAAGGGCATTAAATTAATGTAATATGTGTAATCGATTCAGCCACACTTATAAGTGTGACTAAATGTCTATTATATTAAATAAAAAATATATAATCCATAAACCCAATTTTTAACTTTCACCTTAACCTAATAGCCCTGAAATCTCAAACCCCCAAAACCTAATATCCCTAACCCTAAATACCCAATTCCTGCATTCTCCTCACAATTTATCCTCATTTGCTGCAACCAGTGCCGCCGTCTCCATCTCCCATTACCGCCGCACTTACTGCTTCTTCTCAAGGATTGTTTCATCTACAAGCTTCTCTTCAATGGCTGTCTGATTTTCGTATGGTGCAGATTTTTAGCATACGGGATAGACTAATTGTGAAGTGAAGAGAAAAATTCTGACTTAGGGCATGTTCCTCTAGTTGAACATAACTGAACCTGAAATGGTGCAAGGTAGAGCTTAACTTGATAAGTTCTTGCAGTATAAATGTCTGATTTAATACTTTAAATTTTGTTTTCTAATTCAATTTAAACTTATGCCTCAAATTTTGGCTTCATATTTGCTAAGTTTATCAAGAGTATTTCTATTGTTTTTCATTGAATTTTTGTTTGAATGATAAATTTTTAAGTTGTGTAATGTTGCTACAGGTGTGTCGAGGCAATAGTTGTATGCTTTGTTCTTGCTACAATGGTGTCAAGGATGCGCTGCAAGTAATTCATCTCTTGCCACTTTAATCAAGTAAGATCCTATGTTTTATGGTTGTTTTACAATTTTATGATTAAGCTTATTGTTACATAAGTGATGTTGATTCATTATTTTAAAGATTCTGAATTTGATGATACTGCCAAATGTGTGTGCTATTGAAAGGATTGCATTTGAGAATTTGGTTAATGATTCTTTTATACCGTTTAAATATACATGCAGATTAATATCACATAATTACTAGTAAGTATTTCAAAATGTTTGAGATGATTGCTCGATATGTACTTCTTTGCTGGCTACGATTAAGGCATTGTTTTTGGCTCTAGACTTCTCTTCTAAATGTTGATTTTGAGTTGTGTAGTTTGTGTATAAAAAATTTTGTAATATTTTCCTTTTAATCTAAAATTTTCAGACATTTGTATGATAGAATCCAAATACCCAAATATTTACAACATTTAAGTACAATCCAAACATTTGTGTACAATGGTCTAAGTTTTGAAAAGAGAAAGCTGTGAAGCATTGTTGGAATAGATTGAATGCATTTGTTAGTGCTGATTTTCAGAGGCACTTAATATCTAGTATATGATACTATTACTGTTATATAAACAATCTTGGTGTGTAAGGTGTTTAGTTTTTTGTTTGGTGTATAAAGTCTACATATATTTGGTACGTAAGTTGTGAAATTGCTCAAATTCTATAAGGTTGTGTTTGGGAACTAGCATTTCATTTCAAATTAATGATTTCATAAAAATTGGGTGGTATTAGGACTCAAGATTAGTTCCTAATGCACTGGTTTTGATCTGGTTTCTGTGTTGAAATGGCAATTGAAATGGCAAGGTGACATTGTCATCTGGTTCTAACTTAGTTGGCACTTGTATATTCACACTGAAATTGAAAGGTCTTTGAATTGCACTCTAAGTTCAATATTATATTTTGATTTTCCTATACTTTGCTTTTGATATACTATATTATAATGGAGTACATATTCAATAAATTGTGTACTCATTTAATTGATTAAGCAAAGTGTGTGTAGTATCAGTTCTACATTTATTCTAAAAATTTATACGCAAGCCTACTATTTGAAATTTCCTTTTCCGCTTTCTTTTTCATTTCCTATTCTTTTTCCTTTTGTTACTTCATTCTTAACCTCGTCATCTTCGAGCTGTTGAGTAGGAAAAATTTCATCCATCCTTGATCTGTTGCTACTCCCATGTGCTTCCGGGGTACTAAAAGATTGGTTCGTGTTTTGAGATTGGAAAAGCTTTGGTCGACAATTTTCAAAATTTGAAGTAGTTTTTAGAGTATTTATAATTTTGATCAAATTGAGGATCCAAGTTGAAATTTTTAATGATATTTGGATTTTGTGTGTTGTCATGTATTTTGTGGAATAATTTCATGTGAACAAAAATATAAATTTAGAGTTATTTGGATTTTTGGGTTATTTTCGTAATAAGTATAATTATTATCCATAATTTTTATCAAAAGTTAAATAAAAATTTTATTGGAAAAATTACAGCAGTAAATAGATAAAGAAAATTATGGTAATTAGAAAGAAATAAGAAAATAAAATAGACGTTTTGCATCATTTGGGGATCAGTAACAATATAATGTACAGTAAAAAATAACATCCTAGGCCAAATGTGTTTTCTTTATAATTCAAGTAAATTTATTTGTTAAAGGTTACCTTTAAAATCAAAATATGGCAAGGGTTAGGAATAAAAGAACGTGAGGAAGTAGAATATTTCCTTGCTATACTCCCTCTGTCCCATATAGTTTGGTGCAAAGAGAAAGTTGATATTTTTAAGAGAAAGATGCCGAATAATGGTAATAAATGAAAAGAGAGAATAAATTTTGTGGATGAAATTAAAAGAGAGTTAATATGTGTGGATGGAGTTATAATGAAGTGGTGGAACATAGTCCAAAATTAAAAATAATGCAAATTAAATGAGACTAATTAAAATGGGAAATAATGCAAATTAAATATGACCGTAGGAGTAAAAAATATGCCAAGTCCTAGGATCGATTGCTTATTTATGACGTATTCTAATAGTCCACAGCTCATATATATGAATAATTATTGAAATATTATATAATATGTTGTTTAGTTAAGTGGTACTCAACATTGGTTCATGACTTGGATTTGCATCTAATAGTCTCAAACATTCGTCAATCCAAGGAGAATCAGTCACAGTCATGGAGGTCACTAACTAGTATATAAAATCATACTATTATACTTATTTCATAAAAAGATTATAATTTTTTCAAAAACAGGCCCTATTAGAATTTAAATATATATTACTCTCTTGGTTTTTTAATAAAGTTCTTGCAAAAAATGTTCTTGAAATTAAGAAAAGTATACTTTTTCGGTTTCATAGTAATTGCACCAAATCAACTTTTAAATAGTTGATATATATTATTTAATTGAAGAATACATTTGATAGAAGAAAAGTGGAGACTATAATTATTAAAAAATATTTAAAAGAAAGTTTGTGGAAACTTATGAGGACCACAACTGATAAAAAATGTTTTTATTAAATTAGTGGAAAACATGTGAAGATCATAAGAAATATAAAAATGTTAAATAAAGTTATAAAAAGATATGTATGGACTATAAAAACTATAAAAATATTAAAATGAGGATGAATGTGCAATGGTTATTTTTGTCAAAAATATGTAATATAAATAAAAATATTTTTTATAGTAACAACAAATGAAACAATCAAAAATGACAAATAAAAACTTGTTTAAGAAACCGTGTGAGTGTTATTTTATTTTTATATAAAAATGAAGATTAAAAATAATTGTTATACGTGTATTTTTGTAGTCTCCAGTGTTGAATATTGCCCCATGTACATTTTTCTAGTGTGGAACAATATGGAAATCAATTGCTTCAACTTTCAATTCTTAATTAAATTTCCTTATGTCACCATCTTTTCGAGGTTTGCCCCCCTTTTTTCCTTTTTAGGTGGGCAGAATTTATTGTGCTATATTATTATTTTTATTTTATTTTTGATTATGGGGAAAATTAGACACGATTAGAAATTAAAATATTACAAAGATAAAAACACGAGTAGTGAATAATTTTGACCATTAAAAAAACAATTTTTTGACTGTTTTTCTTTAGTTCTTCCTGTGAAGGGGGTACGGGTATAAGTTGTCTGCCAACTTTTCTTACCCAGACTTTGCTCTCGAGTGGGATATTGGGTATAATGATGATGAAAAACAAAATTTTCTAACAATTTTAATTCAAACAGTGTCTACTATTAGTGTCATGATTTATCATCACTATCTTAATACTAATAGCGGGCCAAGCTAGGATTTTGAGTTAAGGGGTGTAAAATTATCGATATAATAGCAAATTATTTATAATATAAAAATTAGTTAAATTATAAAAATTTATAAACATATAGACCGAAATTAACTAGAATCATAGAAAAAAATTATTTTTAACGAATGAAGTTGAAGCTTCCTTATATTTTGAAAAAAATTAAGTGTATCACATTCCATATATTTGCCTACTAAGTCTCAAAAAAAAAATCCTTAAAATTAGGAAAAAGTGTCAGAAAATACCTAAAAAAATTTTTTTTGTCAAAAAATACCTAATAAATTTTTTCTTTTCCAAAAAGTACCAATTAACATTTTCTTTGAGTTGACTGTCCAATATAACACTTGTCAAAATCGAAAATTCATTTTCCTCATCTTCAATTTCTTTTTTCTAATTCATTTTCAAACTATTTTCTTCTTCTATATTTTACTCAAAATCGAAGTTAAATTGGAAAAAATTTAAAAATAAGAAAGAAATTGAAAAGGGTCAATATTCAAAAAGTACCATTCAAATTCTTCAGTATGAGAGATTGAAAATTGGAACTTTGAGTACAATTGTAGAAAGTAGGAGGTAGATCTAAGATTAAGATGCAAATACTAGCATTATGTGAAGAGAAGTAAGATCTAAAAAAAGTAGATCAAAAAAACAATATTATCATAAGTCAAACAACATGTGCAGTGTAGAATCCTACCGTCTACCGACACTAGTTTTAGTACCGACGAAAGGTTTAGTCTGTATTATGCAAACATCTTATTCATTGACAGCTGAATCCTGAATCCGATACTGCACATCAACTATATTGTTGCTGATCCCCAAATGATTCAATCCCATACTATATTAGTGCCTATGACATTGGTATATAGAATTGTTTATTTGTATTATCAGATTGATTTCAAGTTAGGTGTATTTTATGGGATAAAATAATAGTGAATATTATTACTAACAAATAAGATTGATTATGTTGAATCAGAAGAACATACTGAAAAGACAAAATTGAAGAAAACCCGATTTCATAGTACGGTAGATAATCTTGAAAATGAGAGCATATGGATCTTCTAGATTTACACGTATTCCCTAAAGTGACGATCCTTAATGTTATCACTCTTAATTCTCTCTGATAATGGGATGACAGGAGAAAGAGAATATATATATATATAACATAGAACCCAGACATAAAACGAGTCTCTACACATTTAAGACCCACAACCTATTGATACATTTAAGCCCAAACACTTCAACTTTAATTAGATTACTTTAAGTGTGACATAACAAACAGTTTTAGTTAATTATAATGGCATATAAGTCAAGTCGGATTTGTTTACAAATCGAGTAAATATTGAAATATTAAATTTGTTTTGAATTCTTTTAACTACACTAATGTATACTTCCTCTGCTTCATTATACTTGCTACATTTCACTTTTTACGTATTTCAATGCGTTATTTTGTTTATTTAGTTGTTGAATTATACAAATTTTAAAATTATAAAAAGTTAATATTATAAAAATATGCGATTAAACGATTCAAACAAAATCCCACATGACTATATTTTTACTTACACTCTAGTCACAAAATATAAAAGTATCTTAAAAGATGAATAGTACGTATAATCGAAATGTAGCGAGTATTTCAGAACCGAATGTAATACATATCCTCTCATTTGAGTTTTCAATACAAAACTCATAAAGCTAATAAAGAACATAAGAGACAGAGGGATTAGTAACTAATAACTCTATTTAGGCAAAGTAACCGCTACTTAATTTGTAAATACAGCCTACAGTAGTTATCCAGAATAGGCTTTTCTGGCTGTTGAACAGAGGTGTAGTTGTTGGCTGGCTGTACCAGGGTGCCACTTTGCTGCCTAGTACTACATCTTTGCTCAACGTCATTCAATTTATTATTAGCACAAACAAATATTCCATTCTTATTGTTGACTATCCCTTTTTTGGTTATCCCATTTTAATTGTCACTTTCTGTTTTTGGCAAAGTTTTTTTTACCTAAATACCCTAACTATCCCAACTTATATTATGATAGGTTAAAAGCACGTTAAATAGTTATTTTGGGATTAATAGACGACTAAGTACTTGTTTCTACCTGATTTTTGAAAGAGTTACCCATGAGATAATAGCGACGTTCGTTTTTTAAGACAAAGTGCTAAAACACAAGAGTATTATCAGTAACTTGGAAAGTCAAAGGTGATTAGGGATGGTCAACAAAAGTCAAAGATGATTAGTAATGCTCAACGTTCATTTATGCTGGTCTAATGTCATTTGGGTTGGTCAACGGTCACTTGGTCTAAATAGTTTAGACTTTGATACTTTGGTGACATTTAATCATGGGCGGACCGAATTAAGTGACAAGGGGGTACAGTTGTACCCCCAGTTTGAAAAAAAAAATTCAGAAAAAAAAAATTAAAAAAAAAAATTAGGAATCCTATGCTAACGGACAGAAGAGAAAACTGTATTTTGATTTTGCTGTCGAACCGAATACTGATTCGTTTAATATTGTTATTAAGGCTATGTATCGAGATCATGAAGCTGATGCTGCTGAAAAACTTATTGAAAGGTATATACTTGCTCAATGTTTTATTACTGTATAATTGTTTTTTCTTTTACTAGTTGAAAATTATTGTGTTATGTGCAACTATATTTTAATTTTAGTAGAGCTTAATGGTGAATGTGAAGGATTGAGGGAGAAGATTATGATCTTGTTTTTTTTGTGATTAACATAAAAGAGAAAAAAATTTATTCTTGCCAATGCCATACATAAGTTGTAAATGTTCAATTTTTGAAGAATGAATATAAGGTTTGATGTTAATTTTTGAGATTATGCACAGTGGAAATTTTGGGTGAAGAAACTGAGGGGAGCAAGTGTTTGGAGTTATACAGTTATACTTGGATTAAATTATAAGAAAAAAATTGTTTTAGTTAGGGTTGTACTTGGATTAAATTATAAAAACAAGATACTTAAACTTGCTTCTTTATATCCCGAAGAGTTTTCATGTAATGATTTAACGGTTCTTGATCATCAACTTGATGTGTTCTTGGATGTTATGTTAAACGATGAAGTATTTCATGATTTGCAAGATATCAATTCTCTTTCCATGAAGCTTGTTGAAACAAAGAGACATGAGAATTTTCCTCTTATACATTTGCTAATCAAGTTGATGTTGATTCTTCCGGTTGCTACGGCAAGTGTAGAAAGAGTGTTTTCCGCAATGACATATGTCAAAAGTAAGTTGAGAAATAGCATGGTTGATCAACTTATGAATGATTGTTTGGTTACTTTTATTGAGAAGGAAGTGTTTCTACAAATTTCTGACGACATGATTATTGATCGTTTTAAAAGTATGAAGACTCGAAGGATGAATTTGTAATTTTGGAGTGTATTAGTGTAAAACTTTAAGTATCGTAAGACTTTTATTGCTATTTTGGATTGTAAGACTTTAACTATTGATTCTATTATGTGTTGTAATTTTTTTTAAATTTATCCGATTACATGAATGATATGACGTTCGTGTTTTGTACCCCCAGTTTGAAATTCCTTGGTCCGCCACTGCATTTAATTACTCGCAATAAAGAAACTTTAAATTTGCAATTTGCAAAAATCCCTAAACTTAAAGGTTGCTATTCGCAAATGACTCTCAATTTTTTTTTGAATAAATAGGATCATCATTTAAAATAAAATAAATATGTTAGAAAAACAAATAATACATAATTACTCCTATTATTTTTTAGAGTTAAAACGAATTTCTAAACTATAATGTGCTCTTGTTTTATTTTTTAAGAAAGTGTCGTACATATCTAATCAAAATTCTTGCTTTATATTTTCTCCGTTCCATTTTAGTTGTACCATTGGCTTTAGCACGTTTTTTAGGGTTGTCAAATCAGTATGTTAATAGTAGAGATGATGTATGATTGATGATGATGTGTGGGGTAGAAATAAAAAAAAATTATTATAAGTAGATAGTAGTTGTGACTTGTGGGTATATTAAATAATTAATGTAATGATGTATGATTGATGATGACAGTGGGGTAGGAATAAAGTGATGATAAAGTAAGTAGATTATTTTTGCCAAAAATAGTAATGTTGCAAGTAATATGAAACTTCTAAAAATGGTATGTGTTGCAAGTAAAATGGAACGGAGGAAGTACAAATATATTTGGGTAAAAAACAAAATTTTACATATATTTAGTTTTTTTTACTGATATTATAAGTAATTAAATTTGTTTTTATATTATACTCCTTTAAATTCACACTAGTTGTCATTTTTTTTTGCACTTTATCCAATGCATTAATTTAATGCTACATATCTCTAATTGTCTATAACTAAAATTTATATAAAAAAATAATGTTCAAAGAAGATCACACTTAATTATATTTTGATAGAGATTAATAATAAAATATAAATTTAAAAAAATTAGTAAATAATGTTGTCATGGTAATATTTATTTATGTTATTTAATTAATTTATTATCGTTAATGACCTTCCTACCCTCTTTATTATTTATTGACTTTGACTTCCTGATTTCTTAAACTACCTTGCTTGGTCTCCAAGTAAATAACTGTCAACATTCTAAAAATAGCCACCACCTTCCCATGATCTCCCATTATCCTATTACCCCACTATCTCCTAAAAATACTCATCCTTCAAGTATAAAAAGGAGAATTTCTGATTTATTTATCATCTAACCTAATCCTCTCAGACTACTTCATTACACTACATTCATATCCAAATCAAGCGATCTCCCTATTCATCTGAAACCATTATTCTCCAAAACCCTTATAATCCTGAATCTTTACTTTTCATTTGTCAATCATATTGTTATTTCTGTTTTCTGACTTGAGCGTCGGAGTGCCCTTCCGGGAGATCACATCCCGGGTTAGGCTAACTTGTGTGCAGGTAAAAGCTACAGACGAAACCGTACAACATCTACAACAAGGCGATTCAGCTCTTCCATTACTACCTCTTCAGTTGAATTCAAGTAGTAACATCAATTCAAGTTTCTTCGCAGAAAAAGTTTGGCGCCGTCTGTGGGGACTCGATCAAAAGGTCATGGCTCCCAAGAAGAACACTACTCAAACCGCTACCGTGCAAAGTACTGATACAGACACCTCAGCAGGTCAGGCCAACCAGGCCGTGACCCGTCGTGATCTGGACTTACTTGCACAAAACCTTACCGCGGCATTCTCTGAACAGCTGCGTGCTATTGTCACTCAGAACCCGGTTCCGCAACAAACCATGGATGAGATGGCAAATCAAATAAGGAACTTGCAAGAACGAGTTAATCCACAACCACAACCCAACTCTAAAGTATCTCGGAGTGAAGACACTGCTGCATCTCGCTCCAGTAGAAGGAATAAAAGGAGAAGGGAAATGTCAAAAACCCACGACAGTCACTCCCGAGAAGAGAAATCCAAAACCGCTTCTCGTGATGCCCGTTCCTTTCTCCAGGAGAAGCGACAAAGAATGTCAAACTCGGTTCAGAGCCTAATCGATAGAAAGCGAGAGGAAAGAAAAATGTCTCATACAGGCTCAAGTCATCATCACACCCCGGCGGGGAAACAACCGGAGGAATCCCGTCAGGTTCCCGCGGAAGCTTCTATTCAGATTAACTCTCCTCTAGCCGCGGAAGTACTGGCCACCCCTAATCCAGCGAAGATTAAACTTCCAAACATGGCGACTTTTGACGGCACAAAATGTCCTGAAGAACATATCATGGCTTACAAGAACCTAATGCTGCTCTATACCGCGGAGTCAGCTCTGCTATGTAAGTTCTTCCCCATCACCCTCTCAGGAGTCGCGCTGACGTGGTACACCTCACTTCCTCCCGGAAGTATCCGTACCTTCGCCCAACTTGAAGACAAATTTTTATGCCACTTCGTGGCATCTCGGAGGCAAGAGAAATCCAACTTCCATCTGCTCAGCATAACACAGCAGGAAGGGGAATCCATAGCCTCCTATTTGAAGAAATTCCATGAAGCGGTGTTGGAGGTCACCGAGTTGGAAGAATCCGTAGCCTTGAATGCTCTAATCAATGGGATGAAGGCTCAGAAGTTGAAATTTCAGTTGGTGGAGAGCCAAGTGAAAACCTATGCCGAGGCAATGAAACAATGCCAAAGCTATGTCACGGCATCCGAAATTTGTCAGGCCCATGATCCCAAGAAACGAAGGTCTGATCGAAGGGACCATCTACCACCTCGTCCTCCTCAAAGGGGCCGAGAAGAATACGTCCCCAGGGATAGAAATCACATGCCGCGGCAAGCGGAACGCACTGGGCCATCAAACATGGGGCCTCCCCGATCCAGACAGGTATATTCCGCGGAAGAGGGTTCCAGATCCCGCAACCTCCTGGACCGCGGAAATGATCCACTCTTCAACATAAACCGTCGGGATATTTTCTATGCCATACGGGATGAACTACCAGCACCGGCTCCAACCACCACTCCGTCAAGCCGCCGCAATTTCAACCTATGGTGTGACTACCATAAAGAACACGGTCACACCTTAGCACAATGCCGCGAATTAAAACGGATATTATATCAATTGGCTGACGAGGGGAAGCTGGAAAGGTTTGTAGTCAAGGACTACAAAAAAGATACAGAAAGACGCAACTGGCGTCAAAGGAGGGGTTCCCCTAGGCAAGAAGAAACGCGAAGGGAAAGTTCCAACACCCAGGGGACTATTCATCTCATATGTGGGGGTTATTCCGAAGAATACCCGACTATCCGTGCCGCGAAGGATAGTGTCCACACTTTGCTGAAGGGACCACCAAAAATTTCTTCACCAGTTCCCACGATGAAGTTTGATGCCGCGGTATCTCAACAACTCCAACAGCCTCATTCCGATCCATTGGTCGTTTCAATAAAAATCGGGCAAATGAAGGTCAAAAGGGTTCTGGTGGATACCGGTAGCACTGCAGACCTCATTACCATGGAATGCCTCCGGCAAATGAAATTCGAGGAAAAACATTTACAGCCGCTAGATAAACCGCTGATAGGGTTTGGTGGAAATCAAGTTCTACCTCTGGGAACCATAATTCTACCGGTTCGTGTAGGGGAAAAAGACGGCTGCAAGACGATGCCAGTTCGTTTCACCGTAGTCGACCTCAAATTCCCTTACAATGCAATCATGGGGCTCCCTCTCATCAACAAACTTAAGGCGGCAATTCTCCCTCATCAATTGCTCCTTCAATTCGAGCAAGACGATGGGAAAGTAGGGATATTAAAGGGAGACCAGGTCGCGGCTAGAAAGTGCCTCATCAACACCCTCAAACAAGAACCTATCTCCATGGTTCCCTCCAAACGAGAACGGCCAGAACCTTCCTCCGTTATGACCGTTTACACAGAGGATACCAATGCCCCTTCCAAACCGCGGCCCTCGGAGCAGCACGAGGAGGTCGATGTGTTCGAAGGGAAGAAAGTTAAAATCGGCAAAAACCTTCCCGAAGCCGAGAGACGCGATGTCTTAGCTACCATAGCTGAGTTCCGCGACATCTTCGCTTACTCGGTTGAAGAGATGCCAGGTATCCCAACTGATGTCATGTGTCATAAACTTGACATCAAAGAGGGATATAAGCCGGTGAAACAGAAGCTGCGTCACCAAGGAAAAGAGAGAATCGAAGCCGCGAAAGAGGAGGTGGCTAAACTACTCAAAGCTGGGTTCATCCGAGAATGTAAATACTCGGATTGGTTATCCAACGTTGTCCTCGTCAAAAAGCCGAATGGGAAATGGCGTATGTGCGTGGACTTCACCGATCTCAACAAAGCTTGCCCAAAAGACGACTATCCCCTGCCTAAGATAGATCGTTTAGTGGACTCTACAGCCGGCCACGCCTTATTGAGCTTCATGGACGCCAACGCGGGATATCATCAAATCCCTCTAGCACGTGAAGATCAACCTCATACGGCCTTCATCACCAATGTCGGGGTATATTGCTATAAAGTGATGCCCTTTGGCTTAAAAAATGCGGGAGCAACCTACCAAAGAATGGTGAACAAAGTTTTTGAAGGACAGGTAGGCCGCAATCTGGAAGTGTACGTGGATGATATGATCTCAAAAAGTAAACAAGCAAAAGATCATGCCGCGGATTTAAGAGAAACATTCCTCACTCTACGCAAACATCAGATGAGGCTTAACCCGGAAAAATGTGTGTTCGGGGTCACAGGAGGCAAATGTCTTGGCTTTCTTGTAGACGAGAGGGGGATCGAGGCTAACCCCGACAAAATCAAGGCCATAATGGATATGAAGTCTCCAACCTCGGTCAAGGAGGTGCAAAGATTGACTGGATGTATCGCGGCATTAAGCAGATTTATGTCTAAATCTGCAGATAAGTGTTCCCTCTTCTTCAAAACGCTGAAACAGACGCGGTTTGAGTGGACAGAAGAAGCCGAGGACTCCTTCAATCAAATCAAGGAATACTTGGCCTCCCTTCCTAAATTAGTTTCGCCCCTTGACGGAGAAACTTTGGTTTTATATGTAGCCGTCTCTGAATATTCTCTCTCGGGGGTGCTGATCGCGGAAAGGGAAAAAGTCCAGCTCCCCGTCTATTATGTAAGTCACGCATATCGCGGCTCAGAGAAAAATTATTCGGAATCAGAGAAGGTTTTATATGCTGTTGTGATGGCAAGTCGAAAATTGAAACCCTACTTCCAGTCACATCAAGTTATTGTCAGATCCAATCAACCCCTGAAGAAGATCTTAGAAGGGAGAAATCAATCCAGCCGTATCACTGATTGGGCAAATCAACTGGCCGATTTTGGAATAGAATTTGAGCCGCGAACAGCCATTAAAGCCCAAGCTTTGGCCGACTTTATCGCTGAAACTACCATTCCTACTGCTCCGGATCCCAACAAGGAATGGAAGTTGTACGTGGATGGCTCTTCCACCAAAATTGCAAGTGGGGCAGGACTCCTTATTATCTCCTCTGCTGGAGCCCGCATGGAAAGAGCTGTCCGCTTCGAATTCGCGGCTTCAAACAATGAAGCCGAATATGAAGCACTCCTGCTGGGGCTAAAAATATGCTACGAAGCCGGGGCTAAGATTTTGTCTACTTACTCAGACTCCCAGCTTATTGTGGGACAAGTAAATGGTGAATTTGAAGCTAAGGATGAAAGTATGAAAATGTACTTGCTCCAAGTTAAAGATTTTATCACGAAGTTCGAAAAATTTACCTTGTCTCATATCCCTCGGTCCGAGAATGCTCAGGCTGACTCCCTCGCAAGACTCGCCAGTTCGGCTGAAACAACCGCGGCTAGAGATATTGTGTGGGAAGTATTGCCTAATCCCAGCATCAATCTTATGGTGTATCCGGTGGACAGATCTGAGTCTTGGATGGATCCTTACATCCAATACTTGCAGCACAACATTATACCTGAAGACCCTACCGAAGCTGCGGTAATAAAGAAGAAGGCGAAATGGTTTGAGGTATACGAAGGCACCTTGTATAAAAAGTCTTATACCCAACCACTGTTAAAGTGTGTAACCCCGGAGGAAGGGAACTATATAATCCGCGAGATTCATGAAGGAGGCTGCGGTATTCATCTGGGAACACAGACAATTATAAACAAAATTCTAAGAAGCGGTTACTTCTGGCCATCCTTGAGGCAAGACGCGGAGGATGTAATCAAACGGTGCGAAAAATGCCAATACTTCTCCAAGATAGATAGGAAGCCCTCCAACTATCTATCTAGTATCCAAGCTGCTCTACCCTTTGACAAATGGGGGATGGACCTCCTCGGACCATTCCCTCCTGCCAAAGGACAGAAAAAGTTTGTTATTGTGGCTATCGACTATTTCACAAAATATGTTGAAGCCGAGGCTTTAAGCACTATCTCAGATAAACAGGTATGCCAATTCATATGGCGAAATATCATTACAAGATACGGCATACCAAGAGTTATTATCACGGACAATGGAAGGCAATTCATCAGTAAGCACACCGTGGAATACTGCACTAAGTTCGACATTCAAATTCGCTTTAGTTCCGTCTCCAGACCTCAGACTAACGGCCAAGTCGAGTCCGCGAATAATGAAATCCTGAATGGCATCAAAAAGAAGATAGAGGGAGCCAAAGGTACTTGGGATGAGGAGTTACCAGGAGTATTATGGGCCAGTCGTACAACTGTTAAAGAAGCAACCGGTCACACTCCGTTCTCTCTAGTATATGGGTCAGAAGCCGTATTACCCGTTGAAATAGGTATGCCTTCAACACGAATCACATTCTACAATTATGATGACAATGTTGAGGCAAGGAGAGTGAATCTTGATTTACTTCCCGAGACAAGGGGAAACGCATTGTTAAGGTCTGTAGCCCAAAAGCAACGCATGACGCGGCTTTTCAATCGTCATGTTAAGACAAGGGCATTAAAGGAAGGTGACTTTGTGCTCCGTAAAGTTGAAGATACGGGCAAAATCGTAGAGAAAGGTAAACTTGGGGCTAACTGGGATGGTCCATTCAAAATCATTCGTACCGTCGTACCAGGCACATTCGAGCTAGAAGACATGAAAGGGAAAAAGCTCCAACGACCGTGGAATGGAGATCACTTGAAAAAGTTCTTCATTTAAGTCAATATGCGAGGGGCTATATACTATCTATCCGCGACATCATTTAATATTCATTATGTTCCGAATAATCTAGACATTCCGAATGTCTCAATTCTCAACAGTTTGTATTCTCTAAACATTTATCTATGTCATTTTGGTTATTGATCACAAATATCTATTCTAAGTCATTGAGCTTACAATTTCCAAGACATCAGACGTACTTGATGTTACGACATGTTTACCAGACGTACATGGTAAAATAGATCATTTTGCACATTGCCTTAAATTCAACACTTAATTGAGGCTAATCCGTAAAGTCGATGAGTCGGACCCTAAAAAAGGGGTCCCCAATCAAAATAATTCTAAGTATTTTTCACCAGATATAGTTGGTCGCCATATCGATGAGTCGGATCCTGTAATAAAGGATACCATTATCAAAAATAATCAAAGTATTTATCTGGAAGAATTATCCTGGATGTCGTCAACTCGATAAGTCGGACCCCAACTTGGGGGTTCCTTACCTAAAAAATTTTCTAAGTATTGGAAATAATCTTCCAAGTATCAAAATCATCGACAAGCCGTCATATCGATAAGTCGGACCAGGTAAGGAGACTCCTTAATCAAATATTTTCTAAGTTAAAAAGGGTATGAGGAAAGAGTCGCCATATCGATAAGTCGGACTCGTTGGGAGAGACCTATATTTTGAAATTTTTCCCAAGTATGGGGCTCAATAAAACCCTTATCTCAAGCTGTGGCCGCGGAATATATCACGACATATGAGAATAATCAAGTCAAATTAGAAAATAAAAACAAGCATACACAACAAGATATATACAACAAAAATTATTTACACAAATGTTAGTTGCCGCGACATATGCGGACTTCAGAAGAATTGTCAAATGCCGCGACAGGTGCGGACTTACTAGGAAATGTTTGATCAAAATAATTACAAGTCATGAATGTTTCGAAAATACATCAAATTCCCTCCATAAATTCGTCAACATCAGCCTCAGCAACGGCTTCGTCAGGATGACTCTCTTGTGCCTCGGGATTAAAGTCAATAAACTCTTCAACATTAAAGGGCTCGACTTCAATCTCAGATAGTTCCTTACGCAGACCTTGGAGGTTTTTCCCTTCATCAATTATAAGTTCAGACAACTGCAGGCTAAGGTCTTCGATTTTTGAGACAGCCAAGTTACGCGGCATCTCAGGCATAGGAGCTGGGTCCAGAGTCAGATTCTCTAAGTCGAGGCTCAAAGCTTTTTCCTCTTCCTCGACAGCTACCTTCTTCAACCACTCCTCTTTCTCCGCAGCATCCCATTCGGCATCAGTTAGCACTGCAGATTCTTTTTCTAGCTCCTCGGTTAGATTGACCATGGCATCAGTTCTCCGTTCTGTGGCTTTCTCTTTTAAAACTTCAAAGTCCAGTCCCAAGTCTTCAGCGGCCAGTCTGAATTGTTCAAAGCAGATCATTGCGCTGGAATCCATCATCTCCTGGGTTAGACGGTCCAGGAAGGTTTCCGCGTCAGGATCATCAGAAGAGATCCAGTCGCGAACAACCCTGGCACGCCTTTCAGACCGAAGTTTGTGCACTTTTGCCGCTGCCAACAATTCTTTGAACTTGGCGACATCTTCTTCTACTTGCTTCCGGAGGAATTTACACTGACCATTAAATTTGTTGTAGGCGTCTACCAGGTCACTGATCCCATGACCCACCGTCGCGGACAAATTTGTGGCCTTGTCCAAATTCTGAACTGAATCTTCTAGCTGTTTAAGGGCTTTCTCCCTCCATTGCTCGTATTTGAGTAGCCGCGACTTCAAATCATCATACTTCGCGACTTTTTCCTTCAAACCAGGAAGGTCTCCTAACTCTTCCCTTAGCCTACTCAACTCTTCATTCTGCTCATCACACTTAGCAGTCAGAGTTTCAAGTATTTCTCGATCCACCGCGGATTGGCGGTATGCGTTTAGCTCATAAGACAAACGCAGAAACACCTGTTGAAGAAGTTGTGTCAATACTATGTCAAAAAGAAAACTTGAGCAAAATCGAAATGTTATTTACCTCAGCAGCGGATGATTGTAGTTGTCGAATCCTGTCCAACGGGGGAACTTCATCAATCCTGCCAACATCAGTTTTGCTCACTAATTGAGCTGAAGCTCTGTTGAACCTTGTCACCATACCCTTATAGCCCAACTCGTCAAAGGGCGTTTCAGGCTTAAATGGCACCATCTCTCTGCGGCTGTAGGAAATCTCATGTCCCGGTTCCTCAGCAGGTTCTGTCTCGTCCACTTTCTCCTTGCCCTTCCCCGAGACATGTCTTTTCTTGGGGATTGATGGTTCCCCTTCAGTAGATTTAATTTTGAGAGGCCTCGCGGTTGGAATAGCTTCCGCGGCTACCTCCTTGGCATTACTCTCATTTGAGGAATCCCTTTTCCTCTTCTTTTTCTTCTCAACTTTATCGGCCTTCTCCGCGGCCTTTGTTCCCTTTACGGAAGGGTAAACTCTCTTATCTTCATCTGGAATGTGAAATTTCTTCCTATCTTCCAGAAGTTTACGTGCTTCAGCCTCTGAAGGCACGTCGTCCAAACCCTTGGTGGTTGATACCGCGTCCTGTATAAAGAATATGGGTTAAATATTGTAAAAGTAAAAAGATAACAAAGAAGTCAGAAGTTACCTTGGGGGTATCAGGCAAAGGCCTATCTGCTGGCCTCTGAGCAGGGCCATTGGCAAACCGCATCATTGAAAATTTCTTCATCAGGTCAGGATGTTTTTTCTTTAAATTTTCTTTCGCGACTCCTGCAATGATAGCTGAGTAGTCAGAATAACAAGTATACAAACTTAGATAAATCTTAGAAAAAGCATTCTTACTCCTATCAATGGACAAGCTGATCTGAAACATTGAAAGCAAATCTTCATTTGCTAGTTCGATGGGGGATGGGATCCAATTGAGTTGTACATTGAAAGGCTTCTTGTCCAACTTAACATCCATCTTGGCATACTCGATAATCACGGCGTCCGATTCGGAACACCGCGACACGCCATTATTGAAAGCTAAAATTTGTGGATTAATCTCAAACTTAGTCTTAATATTCCATTCCTTGGAATAATAAAGGTAGGCAAACTTGGTCCTATAATTCCTTTGGTTATCAGGCAAGCCGTGGACTATCTTCAGTCCACGACGGTGAGTAAAACTTACCCATCCACAGCCGTGTTGTTGAGAATTACATAACCTTGCCCTGAAGATATGTCTGAAGGCTGTAAGGGTAGGGGGAACTCCCAAAACTTTGCATAGAATTAAAAAGGCGACTATGCAACCCCAAGCATTAGGGTACAACTCTGGTACCGAAACATCTAACAGTTCTAACACCTCTCTACAAAACGGGTGTAAGGGAAATCTAAGTCCTAACTCAAAGGCTGGTAAATAAACCGCTATACAGTGGGGTGGGGGAAATCTAGCAGTGTCATAATTCCCCGGCACCAATAAATTATAGTCATCAGGGATACCAAATTTGTGCATTATATCTTCCCTGCGCTTCTCCAAATTATCTTTTGTTGTCACGTCAACAAAATAATTCAAAGGGCCCCCATTTGGGATGTAGAATGGTGGTGGAGGACGCACCGCGCTTTCCCTGCTAGCGGATTCGCTTGATCCCTCCATTACTCCGGTATCTACAAGCAATAACCCCTCTAAATCAGGATTTATTCTTGGTAAGTAGTTGGGCAAAAAAGCTACGCTCACTTCCCATGGCGCGACTTGTGGTTTGTCCGCGACATATATAGGGGAAACAGATGACTCCCCAGTCTTTATTGATTCAAAGTGAGGGGTAATCTTTATTTCACTACTTTCATCTGAGTCTTTTTGAGGAAATGCAGTAGTTTTTACTTGGTCACAAGGGGCTAAAGGGGGAAATCTTTGGTCCAAAGCATTAATATCAATGTTAGTCGCGGATTTATTGTCAGCCATAATCAAAATAAATTAGCAGTTGATATTTGTCAAAGATTAAAGTTAAGTTCATATATATATTCAAGTCCTTATGAACAAATACAAGTTATGATGAACAACATATGAACAGTTTGAAGATATTCAAGTAATTTCAAGATCAAGTTTGAATACCTTTGAAGATCTTGAAGTTTTTATGTCAGAGTTTGAAGATTTATGTCAGAACTTTGAAGATCTGACAAGAAATATGAAGATCTTTGATGAATTTTCTCAGAAATTTGAAGAAGTTTGAAGAATTCTTAGAGCTTCTCTCTCTACTTTCTCTCACTAATAAATAAGTTAAGAAAATGCAAATGAAGTTTGGTGAGAAGAAATTCTCTAAGTCTTGCTATTTATGGAAACATTTATTATTCAACTACCTCATTAGGGAAGGGTATTCATAATATTCATTTAGTTGGAAGTCGGTTAACATGTGCTGCGACATCTTTCCTTTTATAGGTGTCGTGTAGTCGATAAGTCGGACTCATTTGTAAGGAAAGAAAATGGAAATTTTGTCTAAGTGTTCAAGGGTGTCCGTAAAGTCGATAAGTCGGACTCTCCAACTGATGTCTTTTTTCAAAAATATTCTAAGTATGGAAGATGTCTTTCGTGAAGTCGATAATACGGACCCCCTAATGTATGTGGAAGATGCAAAAATATTCTAAGTATCCAAATGAAGGTTTCCACTTTCGAGTCCGACTCATCTATGTGACGGCATCTGCCGTGATATCTTTCATACGGACTCTTGATGGGGAGCAAGTAGCAAGAATTTGTTTAAGTATTGAGAGGGACAAGTTTATTTGTCATGGCCTGTCGCGACATTCAGATGATGGAATAAATCCAAAGGGAATTCATACCCTTGTCGTAGGGTCGATAAGTCGGACTCCCTTTGGTGCCCCAATTTTTGGAATTTTGGCTAAGTTATGATCAACTGATTCACATTTTGTGTTATGGTATATTGAGGATAAAAGACAATCTCATACTGCGTCATCATTGGTAGAGCTTCATCTATGAAAATGATAAAATGGATTCTCAGGAACTTGGGCAAAATTCATGTGTTGTGATATCGATAAGACGGACTCCAATGTGGGTGTCTTGGGTGAAAATTATTCTAAGTCAAAAAGCCTTCTTATCTTGCACATCAAGCTGCGGAATGACATGCGAATCGTTGTGGTACAGTATGTTCCGCGACATCATGATATGGACGAAATTTGGTTTTTGTGGTAACACACTCAGGGATAGGTTAATCCTTATCTGGTTGTGAAGTCGATGAGTCGGACTCCCCTTTTTGGGGGTCTCCTATGAAAAATTTTCTAAATATTTTTGGCATATCTTCCGCGACAAGGGTGTAAGATCTGTAACCTCCTCCTATGTCGCGACTTCACTAAGTAAATGGGTGCAATTCCGTAAACTAGATAATACGGACCCTTAAGAAGACTTCTTTAAGGCGAAAATTGTCTAAATTAATTTTGCCCATGTGAAGATCTCCCATATCGCGACATCAATAAGTCGGACTCTAATGAAAGGGGTCAAGATGAAGATTTTTCTAAGTTGTCAAAGTATTTACACACTTCCGCGGTATGTGGTCATTGTATTCCGTGATATTGATAAGTCGGACCCTTTTTAAGGGGGTCCGTTGGTGAAATCTTTCCTAGTTATCTTATTTATGATTAAAGGCCGCGGATTTCATTCAGTATAGCATGGATTACTTGGGTATATTCCGCGTTATCTGTCACCTTTGCCGTAGTTTATTTATAGTCCGCGGCACCTGGTATCCTTGGTTTTCCGCGGTATGTATTGCAATAGATAAAAAATATATATAAAAAATATAAATAAATATATACAGATGCAGAGCAGCCGTGAAGTCGATCATAAGGACTCCTTTTATGATCAGGAAAACGAAATTTTTTCTAAGTATGGAAATATTGAATAATCTTGGTGCTAAGCCGTGGAAGGGTTGATCAACAGAAGTCGCGATATCGTTAAAACAGATTCTATATATACGAATTCAGGCCATTGTATTCCTTCATGATTGGCATTATTCCGCGGCATGGATGATACGGACTCTTCATAAGGGGTCCTAGGTCAAGATTTTTCTTAAAGTGTTGGTTTTAATCAAAAGCCGCGGCATGTGGGTCTAGATGTCGCGGCATGAGAAGATGCTTGGGGCTTCTCTTTTCTTAATTTACAGTTCCGCACAAAGCAATATATTTCGCGTGATCAGGGCTCTACATTTTCCTTTGTGCGTGGGGCTAAATGTCATGGTAATATTTATTTATGTTATTTAATTAATTTATTATCGTTAATGACCTTCCTACCCTCTTTATTATTTATTGACTTTGACTTCCTGATTTCTTAAACTACCTTGCTTGGTCTCCAAGTAAATAACTGTCAACATTCTAAAAATAGCCACCACCTTCCCATGATCTCCCATTATCCTATTACCCCACTATCTCCTAAAAATACTCATCCTTCAAGTATAAAAAGGAGAATTTCTGATTTATTTATCATCTAACCTAATCCTCTCAGACTACTTCATTACACTACATTCATATCCAAATCAAGCGATCTCCCTATTCATCTGAAACCATTATTCTCCAAAACCCTTATAATCCTGAATCTTTACTTTTCATTTGTCAATCATATTATTATTTCTGTTTTCTGACTTGAGCGTCGGAGTGCCCTTCCGGGAGATCACATCCCGGGTTAGGCTAACTTGTGTGCAGGTAAAAGCTACAGACGAAACCGTACAACATCTACAACAAGGCGATTCAGCTCTTCCATTACTACCTCTTCAGTTGAATTCAAGTAGTAACATCAATTCAAGTTTCTTCGCAGAAACAAATGTCTAAAAATCAAATGAAATAATTTCTTTCATTTGGTGCGAGTACAATATTATTGTTTGTCAACATGAGGCAAACTCATGTGCTGTTTTCAAATTTTGTTGTGTGCCATGAAGGTATAATGCTTAATCGTCAATATGTTATATACCCTCCAAGTCTATTTAATTGTCACATTTTTTTATTTGACAAATTCATATAAATTGTCATATTTTCGTTTTTATCAATCTTTTTTTACTTAAATGCCCTATGTTCACACAAGTAAAGATCAAAATACCCCTACTTTACTACTTACAATATCCCAACTACCACCTTTACAATTAGTTTAATCAATTAAAATATTCCAACTAACACTTTTTTGTACTGAACCCTACGCCATCTTTAATAGCCGTGCCACAGCAAATGGGACAACTAAATAAACTTGGAGTGAGTGTTAAACTCTCCGCGTGTTATAACATGTAAAATGCACTTGTTGGACAATGTCTTTATAGTGTGCGGATATACATTTGTGCTTGTATTGTGGTTGTGACTTGTGAGTAGGGGTGTTTATAATAACCCGATCCGATTATTTCGACCCGAATAATCCGGTATCCGGTCGCAAACCGGATAATCCGGGTCGGGTACCCGGTTTAAATCGGATACCGGATCCGGATCATGATTTTTTGTATATTTTTTTTACTTTTTTTTTCGTAAATAAACTGATAATAATATCTCTTAAGCTAACCTTGGATTGAATATTTTTGAAAAGTTAGTATTTGAATTTTATAATTGTTCTTTCTTAAGCTCATGAACAATAATATTATTCTTTCATTTCCTTAATTAATCTTTTATGACTAATTATGTTAAAGATTTTTAGGGAGTTTGTATTTGAATTTTATATAAAAAAATATTTTAAGTGGATATAGAGATAAACAAACGTATGATTGAACGACAAAACGACAAAAAATAAAAAAATGCGAATAAAACCGGGTATCCGGTTTCCGACCCAGTTTAAACCGGTATCCGGTTTCCGGGTACCTGGTTTAAACCGGGTCGGAACCGGATCGCAATTTTAGGTACCCGAAAAACCGGGTACCCGAATTTCCGGATCCGAGTCGACCCGGTATCCGGTTTTGAACACCCCCCTACTTGTGAGTTCATTCCTTCACAAGAGTAAAGTTTAATAATTTCTTTTAATAACGTTAGAACAAGCATGTTTCTTGTCAGATAGATTTCATGTTAGATCAATTATATCAGGGTCGTTTTGTTCATTTTTGGACCCCAGAGCAAAAGATAAAAAAGGACCCTTAAAAACTTTAGGCGTAATGCATAGTATAATTATTACACCTTTTGTTTTAATGTTGTTTAATATTTAACTATTTCATAAAAAAAGCACTAAATACTCATATTACTTAGCAAAATATGTAACTTATATATAAATTTAAATCAAATTAATATCACTTATATACATAAAAATAAGTTTTTTGGGCCCTAAAAAAAATATGTGGTCCTGGGCGGTAGCTCGATTTGCCTTGCTGATCGACGACCCTGGATTATAATATAACATTTAGGGTCGATCCAACATGTTAAGGTTTGTTTAAAAAATTCCTTAAAAATTAAACTAAATTAATTTTTTTTCAAACGAAGGAAATTCATCGAAGAAGGGAAAATATACACATTTTTAGGCTACAATAAAAAAATAACGAATTAAATTAAAAATATTGAATAGATGTCTAGTGGACCCCTACTAAAATCGATGATGTGGAAGTGAAAACTTGACAAAATCAAAAAAAGGATCAAAATTGTTAGTGTAATTGGTGACTTGAGTGCACCAAATTAATTTTATGCATTAGTGAGTTCATAGAGAAGGAATCCCATGAATGGATTCAATGGTTGAGTTAAGTATGTATCTTAATGTGTGATTGATGATGGCGTTTAAGTGCTTGAATTTAATTCTTGAAGTTATGAAGGAATTAAGCAGTGATTTAAAAACAATAATTATGACATGATGACATGATTGATGATAGTTAATAAGAAAGCTTGTAGGTGAAGATTCTTGTACGAGGCATCCTTTAAAACCTCTTTCCTATCTCTTTATTTCCATCCATCTAAATGCACATTTCATCTTCTCTTCCTTTTATTTCCATAATTACTATCCATATATAATGCAAAAAATAAATTTGATAATTAAAGAAAAAATTATAACGAATAATACAACCTTCTATTTATTTTTCTACAATAATACCAACTTTTGATAAATCATGAATAATAACAATTTACGGGTATTTCCTTAGAATATACATAACATGTTAAAAGCCAAACTACAACAGATTATATAACAAAAAAATTGGTAAATTACTTAATAAACTAAAGTTGGTATCATTTTAGAAAAAAACTCCCCTTAAATTAATGTTTTTCATGATTAAATAAAAATTTGTATTATTATAAAGAAATTTTAAAAAAATTATATAATTTTAGATAATTTTTCTTATAAATTTACTCTTTACTGCCTCTTTTACATGTTTGGTTTATAAATTTTAAATGATCCCTATGCTTGGCTAACGTGGGTGTAAGATGCAGGTTTTCGGATATTTGCAGGTCCTATCCTTGAAGACCCCTCTGGAGCCGAAGGACTCTTATGACCGCCCTCTCCTTATGGGTATGAGACGCCGTCGACCTTCCTTCCCCGGACCCTGACCATAGATTTTTATCTATGTGCGGGAACACTGGGTATGATGATGATGATGAGATAATTTTTCTTATATTAAATGAGACTGAGAAAATCAAAAAGTAAGCATAACATTAAAGTTATCCTTATCAATAATGAATCCTCGAGTTGATTAAAAAAAGATTATAATTTGAAAGTCAATATGCACACAAGTCAGTCAAAATTTGAGGTGCGCCAATTTCAGGCTTTTAGATTTCTTTGTGTATTACGCAAGTTTAGCCTATTGATCGTTCAATTTTCATCAATTTTAAAAATGCTTGTAACACCATTTTTTGACATTTAACGGCCCGTTTGATAGGTGATCATAAACGATGGTAATAAGAATGAAAAATTAGTGTAATTTTAGTTGAAAAGTCTCCTGTCTACCTTGATGGTGATGCTTGTCCAACTCTAATTATCTCATTTTCTTCATAAAATTCATTACAATGCATTACCATTGGAAATTTGGTATTAGGTAGTAATGAAAATTTATATAAAAAGAACTTTTTTGTAATCATAGTTTCATTACCATGGGAATAAAATAAATCTTTTGATGAAATTTTACACTATAAATCATTCTCATTACCAGCATTTAGTACCACTAACCAAACGGGCCGTAAGAGTCATAAAAAATATACGACCCTTTCTATATCAATCAATATTGAAAAATACTTTTGGTTTGTTATGTTGGACATTTAGTGTATAATAATAATAATCCTGAATATTTAATCACCAAGTACTACTAAGGTAGTGGGACAGTTTAAGTCCGTAATGTATCGATTAAAGCTATTCTAATAGTGGGACAATATGCGTATTAATTTACGAGGTCCAAATAGGTATTTTAAGATAACACAAGAAAACAAGGGGTTTTTGGGCAGAGGGTTTGCGCCGAGTCGGCGCTCCTTCATGTGGCCTCGTCGCCGACTCGGCGCTAGGCTACTGGAAAAACATGTTTTGGGCAGAGAGTTTGCGCCGAGTCGGCGCCCACTTCTTTGGGCTCGTCGCCGACTCGGCGATAGGTCACTGGAATGTAACCGTTGCTTTTTCTTCCCGTTTTCTTGTGTTTAATGCCTAGGATTCCTTCTTAATTCTCATAATCTCTGAGATTATGGAGGTGAGTAATGCTAATTCATTAGCAATATTGATTTAGGTGATTATGATTGCATTGAATCATAATCAATTGGGTGATTAAGGCTAAAGGCTCCTCTATTAGTATAAATAGAGGACCTTGGGTGTTTGTGTTTCTGGCACCTAATTCCTGAATTTCTCTAATCTCTTCTCTCATTTGTTCTTAGCTTGATCAAGAGAGTAATTAACTCTTGTTTAAGCAATACTTTGCTCATAATATTCCTAAACACATTGCTATTAAGTTATATACTCTAAGTACTAAGAGTATATAGGAGTTGTTTGTATCTCGTTGTGAATTTCCACTTCCAAACCCAAGTACCGTTGTCGGGGAAATATCACAAAAGGAAAGTGATCACACTACTACAACTTGTATCAAGTTTCTGGGTAACATATTGTGTTACAAACTTATCTTCACTTTCCATTAGCATTGTAATTGTGTTGTAATTTCATTTTTGTCATCTTAAAAGGGGTTTGAAACAAATTCCCGATTGTAATTTGTTTGCATTATATACTATTTGTAATAATCTTTTGTGATACCTTCACCGATGGCATCAATGAAGGACTTTACCTCTAACTTTGCTAAGTTAGAAAAGTTTGTCGGCGTCGACTTTAGACGTTGTCAAAAGAAAATGATGTTCATGTTTACAACCTTGAATGTGGCTTATGTCATAAGCTCACCCAAACCGGACGTTGCTAAATCGGATGATCCGGAAACCGTTATACCGGAAACGGAAATTCTTGAACAAAATCGCAAAAGGTCTAAGTGGGAAAATGATGACTTCATTTGCCGGGGGCATATACTCAATGGCATGCAAGATGCCTTGTTTGACATCTACCAATACCATGAGTCCGCAAAGGAGTTATGGGATGCATTGGAGAATAAGTACATGGCGGAGGATGCTAGCTCCAAGAAATTCCTAGTAAGTAATTTCAATTCATACAAAATGGTAGAAGATCGCCCAATTATTGATCAATTTCATGAGTTGCAAAGAATGCATGCTAACCTTAAATTACATAAAATTGAAATTGATGAAGTTTTCTTAGTCTCTAGCATAATAGACAAATTGCCTCCTTCATGGAGGGATGTTAGACATGCTCTTAAGCATAAAAGGGAGGAGATTACACTCTCCGATCTTGGGCAACATATAATTGTTGAGTCTAGCATTCGGGTTCATGAGAACCGGAAGGATGATAATCCTAATGTTCCTACTATTAATATGGTTGGGGAAGGGAAACCACAATCCCGTCCCGGAGATAAAAGGAAGAGGAATGACTCTTCTAAGGGGAAAGCTACTAATCCCAATACCGAAAAGGTATGTTGGGAGTGTGGAAAGCCCGGGCACCGAAGGAAAAATTGCTTCGTCTTGAAGAACAAGCAAAAGAAATCCAAGGGAAATGGTCAAGCTTCTACAAGCAAGGGACCATCCACTCAAGGTAATCTTGCAACTTTTGTTGAAAATTCTAATATGAGTTTTCTACTATGAATACTAATATTAGTGGTTTGCAGGATGATACTTTGGCTTGGTGGATCGATTCGGGGGCATCGAGACATGTTTGTAACTCTACACAATGGTTCAAAACCTTTAACAAGGTAGTTGATGGGGAGCATCTCTACATGGGAAACAATGCACCTATCAAGGTCCAAGGCAAAGGACAAGTTGAATTGTTGTTTACTTCGGGGAATCTTTTAGTTTTAAGAGATGTGTATTACACACCCGAAATAGGTAGAAACTTAGTCTCGGGTCCTATTTTGAATCGGTTGGGCTACAAACTAGTGTTTGAAGCCGATAGGTGTATTATCTCTAAGAATAATTTGTTTATTGGTAGGGCTTATCTTTGTAATAGTTTATTTAAATTGTCTTTAGATTTAAATAAAAATTCTATATGTAATGTTTTGGTTGATAATAACAATGATGATTTGCATTACTTGTGGCATGTTAGACTAGGACATGTAAATTTTGATAAAATTTCTTTTATGTCTAAACATGAACTCATACCTATGTGCAATAAAATGTCAAAGAATTGCAAAACGTGCATGCTAAATAAGATCACTAGAACACCTTTTAAAAGTGTTGAAAGGAAAACCGAAATTTTGGAATTAATCCATAGTGATCTTTGTGATTTTCATAGTACACCGTCTTTGGGAAATAAAAAGTATGTCATAACTTTTATTGACGATTTCTCAAAGTTTTGTTATGTATACTTATTACATACAAAAGATGAGGCTCTTGAACACTTTAAAGTTTATAAAAATGAAGTAGAAATACAAATTGGAAGTAAACTTAAAAGGTTAAGAACCGATAAAGGAGGTGAATATTATGATCCGCTTTATTTCAATTCAATGGGTATTATTCATGAAACAACCGCCGGTTATGCACCACAATCTAATGGTGTGGCGGAGAGGAAAAACCGTACTCTACAAGAGATGGTTAATTCCATGTTATCCTACTCGGGTTTGAGTGACGGATTTTGGGGTGAAGCAATGTTGACGGCTTGTCACATTCTTAACCGAGTTCCAATGAGAACGAATAAGGAAACTCCTTATGAACTTTGGTACAAAAAGAAACCAAACTTAAGTTATCTTAAGGTTTGGGGTTGTAGGGCCATTGTAAGAGTGCCCGACAACAAGAAAAAGAAGCTCGGTGAACGTGGGCTTGAGTGCATCTTTATAGGCTATGCTATTCATAGCAAAACCTATAGGTTCTATGTTATAGAACAAAATGACTATATATCGATTCATTCGATTATAGAGTCAAGAGATGCCATTTTTGATGAAAATAGATTTTCATCATTGAGTAGACAAAGACATCTACAAAGTTGTACCAATGAAAGTGTTGATGATAGTCAACAAAGTTCACTTCTAGATGTTGATGAAAGTCAACAAATAGATGAACTTGATTTAGTTGACCCTATTCCTAAACGGAGTAAGAGACAACGGAAAGCGAAGAGCTTTGGACCGGATTTCCAAGTATACTTGGTTGAAGGTGATAGAAGTGAAGTATCTTCTAGTGTTCCATATTTATATAATGTGGAAGGTGACCCATTGACTTTTAGCGATACTATGGCATCACATGATAGCGCCTTTTGGAAAGAAGCTATTGATGATGAGATGCAATCCATCATGGGAAATAACACTTGGGTGTTAGTGGAACTTCCTCCGACTTGTAGACCAATCGGTTGCAAGTGGATTTTCAGAAAGAAAATGAAAATCGACGGTACTATTGATAAATTCAAAGCCCGTTTAGTGGCTCAAGGCTTTAGACAAAAGCACGGTATCGATCATTTCGATACATATGCACCGGTTGCAAGAATAACCACAATTCGGTTATTGGTAGCGTTAGCTACGGTCTATCATCTAGAAATACATCAAATGGATATTAAAACCGCATTTCTATATGGGGAATTAGATGAAGAAGTATATATGAAACAACCCGAAGGGTTTGTTTTGAAAGGACAAGAACAAAAGGTGTGTAAACTTGTCAAGTTTTTATATGGATTTAAACAAGCACCTAAACAGTGGCATCAAAAATTTGATGAAACTATTTTGTCCTTTGGATTCAAGTTGAATCAAGCCGATAAGTGTGTGTATAGCAAGTTTGATAGCCATGGGAATGGCGTTATCATTTGCCTATACGTTGATGACATGCTTATCTTTGGAACTTGTAAAGCACAAGTTCAAGAGACAAAAGACTTTTTGTCTAGATCCTTTCAGATGAAGGATATGGGGGAGGCTGATGTGATCTTAGGCATTAAGATCATAAGGCAAGGGAACCGTATTAAGTTAAGTCAAGTTCACTATGTTGAGAAGATACTTAAGCGGTTTAATATGCTTGATAAAGCGCCGGTCTCTACTCCCATGGAACCAGGTATGAAGTTTGCAAAACATACCGGTCAGCCAATTTCACAATTGGAGTATTCAAAGGTCATAGGATCTTTGATGTATGCTATGACTAGTACAAGGCCTGACATAGCATTTGCGGTGGGTAAACTTAGTAGATTTACTAGTAACCCAGGTCCCCATCATTGGATGGCGATAAGAAGAGTATTAAGATACTTGTTGCGTACCAAGGATTTTGGTATTACGTATAGCGGAGAACCTCCTATTATAGAAGGTTATTCTGACGCTAGTTGGATCACTAATGAAGAGGATAACTCTTCTACTAGTGGATGGGTGTTTGTTTATGGGGGTGGTGCCGTTTCTTGGTCTTCTAAGAAACAAACATGTATAGCCGACTCTACGATGTCAGCTGAGTATGAGTTTATCGCTCTTGCTTCAGCAGCTAGTGAAGCAGAGTGGTTGAGGAATCTTATGTTTGAGATACCTTTGTTACCTAAGCCAATTTCACCGGTGGCAATTCATGCGGATTGCATGACGGCTTTAGGTAGAGCTTATAGTCAAGTATATAATGGTAAGTCTCGTCATATTGCTCTAAGGCATAGCCTTGTGCAAGGACTTATCATTAACGGGGTCATAACTTTTGACTATGTGAACACTAAGTTCAATGTGGCGGATTCGTTTACGAAAGCCATGAATAGAGACTCAATTGAGAAAGCCTCAGTTGAGATCGGTTTATGTCAGTAAAATCATTTGGGAAAGCCCAATTCACGCATGAGTAACATCGTGTCTGAATTCAATGTGGTAAAGTCCTCTTGGTTTTTGTTAAAGCAACAAATGACCCATCGTTGCTTTGTACCGTGATGGAATAAGGTAGTCGTCTTGAAAGTTCTCAAGATCAAGAGTTGAAGAGCTCTTGGTGTTATATCCACGTCACGGGGATATGTTTTATACGTAATGAGAACCTACCTATATAATTTTGAAGTGTGGCCGCTTCAAGTAGTCAAGATTGACATAATGACTATGATAAACTTATGAATAAGATACGGACACGGCCTTATAATGTGTCAAGTTAATAACTTTGTGTTATTTGTTTTGTGTGTACTACATCTTCAAGTGGTTGGAAGGGTCATTTGATTCAATTCCTTAAGAAAATCAATTCTGGCTCGATCACTTGTTAAGTGTGTTGTACTAGGCGTTAATTCAATCCGTAGGGATATTAGCGTTGATGCATGAAATGTATTATGAGTTTTGGTAAATGAGAGGCTTATTATACCCAAAATGGGGGAGGATTGTTGGACATTTAGTGTATAATAATAATAATCCTGAATATTTAATCACCAAGTACTACTAAGGTAGTGGGACAGTTTAAGTCCGTAATGTATCGATTAAAGCTATTCTAATAGTGGGACAACATGCGTATTAATTTACGAGGTCCAAATAGGTATTTTAAGATAACACAAGAAAACAAGGGGTTTTTGGGCAGAGGGTTTGCGCCGAGTCGGCGCTCCTTCATGTGGCCTCGTCGCCGACTCGGCGCTAGGCTACTGGAAAAACATGTTTTAATTAATTAGAGTGTATAGTGTTTATCGAAATGATTTAATTAATTATATTAAATAAATAAATTTAATTAAATTAATTAAGATATCCCAAAGTATGCTTTTTAAAGAAAAGGAAAAGACGGGACAGAAGAGGGTGCGCGGCTTGCGGGCATTTGCGCGGCTCGCGGAGTGAGACAGCAGTAATTGCGCGGCCCGTGGTCTTCTGGGTGGTACGCGGAGGGCTTGCTTCGTGCAACTTCATTTGTTTCGTTTTGTTGGTTAATCTATAACCACCAACGGTTTTTATGGTTATTATAATCATGTTTATTGGGATGTACAGGTTGAGTGAAAGACGACTTTGGTTCATGAATCGATCTCGTGTTTCACGGATCAACCTCATGGTTCATGAAGCGACACCAAAGTGTCGCTTCATGAAGTAGTGTGAGCTATTCTATAAATATAGAATGCTTGTGTATTATTTTACACATGAATTTTCGGATTCTCTTCTCTTCTCGAGCACTTCAGATCGAGAACTTGCAATCCTTGATTGTGATTTTCCATATTTCCTTCAATTTAAGTTTTTTTTATGTCATTCTAATTTCCAACAAAATCTTCTTGTTACTTGGTTCGTGTTGAAGATTGATGCATCGGAGATCTTGGTGGTGTACATAAGCGGTACGCCGGAATTTAGGAATTTGAGTGAGTTAGTGCGTTTTGATGCTGCTAATTGTGGGTTATCAGGGGAAATTCTTAAAAGAGTTGGGGAATCTTAAGAAACTTGATGCTTTGTTCTTTCAAGTGAATACACTTTCTGGGTCGATCCCAACTGAATTAGGATTTTTGAATAGTCTGAAATCCATGGACTTATCTTATAATTTGTTAGCAGGTGAGATTCCCGAGTCTTTTTCTCTTCTCAGAAATTTAACCCTTTTGAATCTTTTCAGAAACAAGCTAAACATGGTGGTATACTTGAGTTTATTGGGGATTTGTTGAGTTGGAAGTTCTTCAGTTGTGGGAGAATAACTTCACTGGGAGTGTGCCAAAAAATTGGGGAGTAATGGGAATTTGCAGCTTTTAGAACTTTCTTCTAATAAACCCGATAAAATTTTCCCTTTAACTTATTTGGGATCTTTTTGTCACATACCACTGCGGTAGCTGCTCTCCATTTGAGCCAACCTGCCTGGATACGATGATCTACATCCCCGTCGATCTCCCTATCCCTCTGGATGATCGATCCCAAATATTTGTACTTGGTTGTGCTTCTGATGACTTCTTCTCCGATGGAAACTTCTGGCTCCCCTATCGGTTGTGTCCCACTAAAGTCACAACGTAGGTACTCGGTCTTCGTACGACTAATGCGTAAACCTTTACCATCTAAAGCTTCTCTCCACTCGTCCAATTTACTACTAACCTCCTCTTTAGTTTCTGCAACCAGCACGATATCGTCCGCAAAAAGCATGCACCACAGAACCGTTTCCCAAATAGATTTAGCGATCTCATCCATAACGACCGCAAAAATAAAAGGGCTTAGAGCTGATCCCTGGTGAAGTCCTACTTTTACAGGGAAAAGATCAGTTAACCCTACTGGTGTCTGAATGCTAGTCGATACCTTATCATACATATCCCGTATAGCCTCAATGTAATCATAAGAAATACCCCTAGCCTTGAGGCTATCCCAAATGACCTGTCCTGGTATGCTATCATACACTTTATCCAAGTCTATGAACACCATGTGTAGGTCCTTCTTCCTCTCTCGATATTTTTCCATCAACCTCCTCAAGACATGGATTGCCTCCATGGTTAACCTCCCTGGCATAAAACCAAATTGGTTTTCTCTAATTACAGTTTCCTGTCTGATCCTCCTCTTTATCACCCTCTCCCACAATTTCATGGTATGACTTAGGAGTTTGATGCCCCTATAGTTTCCACATACTTGCGCGTCACCTTTGTTTTTAAACAGAGGTATAATAGTGCTGCTTCTCCATTCCTCTGGCATCTTATGTGTCCTCAGGATAACATTAAAAAGATAAGTCAGCCAACGAATGCCCTCTTCACCTAAACCCCTCCATACCTCAATCGGAATGTTATCTGGTCCGACTGCTTTTGATCTTCCCATCCTTTTGAGGGCTTCTTTTACTTCCTCGGTGGTAATAGCAAACGCTAGACCATAATCAAGGGTTCTTTGGACATCCACAGCTCGACTATCATCTCCCCTTGGTCCTCTACACTCATTGAGCAGGTGCGAGAAATACTGACGCCATCTGGTCTTAATGTCCTCTTGTCTCAGGAGAACCCGTCCCCCTTCATCTTTGATGTATTTCACCGCCTCCAGGTCCTGTTGCTGCCTGGCTCTGTACCTAGCCAACTTAAAAATATCCTTTTCCCCCTCTTTGGAGTCGAGCTTCCTATAAAAATCCTCATACGCCCGAGTTTTTGCCTTTGTGACCGCTTTCTTTGCCGCCTTCTTTGCTTCTTTGTAGCTTTTCCTCCTTTCTGTCCTCACCTCCTCTTCCGTGCATGCCATGAGATCTCTAAACTTTTTGTTTTTGTCCTTAATTCTCTTCTCCACTTCATCATTCCACCACCACGCCTCTCTGTACTCCTTTGGTTTTCCTTGTGCAACCCCCAAAGTCTCTATCGCCACTTCTCGAATGGTGTTTTCCATATTCACCCACATAGCATTCGCATCCGCTGATAGACTTGGGAAACCCAAAGCGCTAATCTTGTTTGACAAGGAAGTGACCATATCCCCCTTGAGTCTCCCCCACATGATCTTTCCCCTGAACTCGGCTTTCTTCTTTGCAATCTTCTTCCTCATCCTAAAAACCATAACTAAGAGCCTGTGTTGTGTAGGCATCTCTGTACCCAAAACTACTTTACAGTCCAAGCATGAGGCCCGATCCCCTTTGCGCACTAAGAAGTAATCCACTTGTGTAGCGTGACCACCGCTCTTGTAGGTTATCAAATGCTCATCTTTCTTCCTAAAGAGCGAGTTTGCAACAACCAAATCTCTGGCAAGCGCAAACTCTAGCAAAAACTCCCCGCTTTCGTTTCTCACTCCATAACCAAAACCTCTATGCACTGAGTCATAGGACCCCGCCTCCCTCCCTATATGCCCGTTAAAATCTCCTCCTAAACCAAAACACAGAAGACCAAACAAACAAAAGGCTATCTAAAATCGAGACACCTAAACCAAGACTATCTAGACACACAGAGAAAGAAAGCACTAACAAAAAGAGGCAACTTAAAGGAGAAGCAACTAAAAAAACAGAAAACACCCAAAAAACACGAAGGCAAAACCATACCCACCGCTCAAAAGGAGAAATCAAAGAAAAAAGATAAAGAGGTAAATTAAGGAAAAAAAAGCAAAAACAGAACCTCAAATGGCGTGTTCGACAAAAAAAACCAAACACACCGTGGTAGTCTTGTCCTTGGCCGGTTCAGGCAGCCGGCGATGGAAGTTCCAGACCGCCTGAAACTAGATGACGCCGGACGCGGTTGCTATCACTTCCTCGAAAATCTCGCAAACAGTGCTGTAGAGAAAAGACGGTGCTTGCCGTGAACTTGCTTGCCGTCGGGGTCAAAACCAGCAAAAGGCTAAGGAAGGTAGGTGGGAAGACGGTGGAGGGTGGAGAAGGATGGAGGATGGGCGGTGCTTGCCGTGAACTTGCTGGAGTTAATAGCCGTTAGCTGTCACTGTTGTTCTTACATCTTGAGTCTTTTGCCATAAACTTTGGCATTAAATCCTAGTAAAAGTGTATTATGTTTTAACTATTTCAAAATATCCAATACACTAAATAATATTCATTTAACAAAAAAATTGAAATTTTTTTATAAATAATTAAAATAAATAAAATATAATATATAATTTGCTAATACATTAAATATGATTTGACCTAAAAAGTAAAAAAAAAAATTATTAATAAGAAAAATAATATATTCAAAATAAAAAAGTAGAAAGTCAAAGATCATAATAACAATGACATCATCATTTAATTTATGAGGGAAAATTTTTAATGTGGAAGCGACACGTAAACAATTTTGAAAGGTGATGATGTAAGCGTATTTTGTTTTAGTAATAGTTTTAGAAGATTAGTATAATGATAATGCTTTTCTTTAATATTTCTATTTTTTCTAGAATGCGTTTTTTAAATTCAGCAATTAGACATGTTTTAAACGAGTTTGACTAACATTTTTATTGAACTTCTAACATTTTAAGGATGTATAAAACACGATCTTAATAAAATTGATGAAAAATAATTTACTTCCTTTAAGTATAATGATAATGCTTTTCTTTAATATTTCTATCTTATGATTATTAAGGGTGGTACAGAGATCACCTAAAAGTGAGAAGTTGGGGTATTTTAAGTGATTATATTAATTATAAAAGTGGTAGTTGGGGTAGTGTAAGTAGTAAAATTGGAGGTATTTTGGACATTACTTGTGTGAACATAGGGTATTTAGATAAAAAAATTGACAAAAAAGAAAATGTGACAATTAATATAAATTTATTAAATAAAAAATATTACAATAAAAAAGACTTGAAGGGAGTTATCAATTAGATCGACAATGAATGCTTAATATATAAATTATCAGCTTGTTTGTATAACATGTAAACAAGTAGCTAGCTAGATTCCCAACGCGTAGAGTATAAGACATGAGTTGGGCTTATTTTTAAAATTACTAGTTTATATGCCCGTGTAATGCACGGATGTGTAAGTATGTAAATATATATATAATAAAAAAAATGTAATAATAGACTAAATTAATAATAATGTGTATTGTGATAAATTCTACAAAAACATTAAAAAAATCACCATTATTTGAATGAAATCTATTTATACAGAAAACAATTAATTTTAGTGAAAAGTTATGCAAGATACTCATACTATTATTTAATAAAAAATATTTTAAATTAAGCTTGCAAGAGAACATTTTTTTATTGGAGTTTTAGTAGCTTTAAGAGCTATTTCATATTCAATTATGATAAATTCTCCTATTTTCTATTTAAGACAATTTAAAATCAATCTTGTAGGAGAAGCTTTGTAAGATAGCAAATTTATAATATTATCATAAATTAATAGACATTTATTAAAACATCTAAGTAATAAGTAGCCAATAGATTTTTGCAAAATCATCATGCATTGTGAGGCTGCCATTTGGAAATTTACAGTTCTTTTATTATATTTTATGATATGATATGATGATTATGATTATGATTATGATTATGATTTATGATTATGATTTATGATATGATATGATATGATGATTGGCATAATTCTAGCAGCTATTTTTGTGAACCGTGAAAGATTGTCTTTTTAAAGTGACGATATTAAAGCAAAAAATTCATATTTTTAATTTTTTTCTTTAATTTGTACTAATTAGATTTTTAGTCCATAAGTTTAATAGGATCTCTTAATAAGACATTTGCTCACAACAATTTGTGTAATCCTAGATAGCTTATCACTAGCAACAAAGGAAGTGAGTGAGAACAATACTAGCCTAATTAAAATTTTCCATCCTTAACAACAATCGTCTCATCCTATCTCCAACACTAATTTCAATTTGCTTGAGTATAAACCTTGTGGAGTAGGCTTTACTCTTCCTAATATGTGTTTGGTTCATGGCTTTTCGGTTGGCTTTTAGTTTATTGGTTGGTCAAATAGGAAAAAAAATGTGTTTGGTAATTGACTTTTAAAGCAGCTGAAAAATTAGCTTTTAAACAACTAAAAAGCTGGTCAAACAAGCCAACTAAAAATGTCAACAGCCAATAGCCAACAACTAACAACGAATTACCAAACATCCAAATATATCCTTGCCTTCCATTTGCTTCACAAATATTTGTTGCTCAATTAGTATAAAGTATTAGAAGATCCTTGTTAGATGAAAATGTTAAATAATTTTATATGAATGGACCAAAATTGTATAATATAATTATTAACATTTTTTCAGAAAAAATAAAATATTTTTTAGATCCAAATCCAAACGGACTCGCTAGCCCTAAGGGTTTGGAACTTAATCCTTATATTTCATACCCTCTCAATCTGAGTCAAGCTTTGAATCGAATAAAAAAAACAACCGTTCCCATTAAACCTTAATGTCCACTCGCTGTATCCTTCATGCCTACTTGCATTATAATAATTAATGTTTACTTACAACATACTTAATGCCCACCGAAAAAGTACTTAAAATACCAACTTATAATATTTTAACACCTACCGAAGAGCTTAGCCTATTAGCCTACTTACCATATTCTTAATGCATACTTAAAATATCTCTAATGTCAAATTACAATATACTTAATATCCACCGAGTAAGTACTTAAAGACCTACAATCTTCTAAATGGCTACTTACAATATTCTTAATGTCTATCGAGAAATTACCTTATATTTTACTTTTCACAAAATCTCACAAGAGACGGTCTATAGGATAGACCACAAAATTGGGCCAGCCCATTTCCCTTAACTGATTTTTTTTATTATAATATCAATTATATTATGTTATAATCCTAAATGTAAGGTATTATAACCTCGAATATACTATTCTATAACCCCAAATATAAGTTATTATAACCCCAAATAATTTATTATAACCCTAAATATACTATGTTATATTTTGGGCTGGGCTTCATGGATTCCGTCTATAGAATAGACCGTCTCCCATGAGACTTACTGTTTACTTTTTAAGTCACCCTAATTAGAGATGGTCTTTCGAAAAAATCTTCTCATAAAAAATTGTGATAAAAAATATATATTAATCTGAATCTAACTGGACCCGGTCTATCCTAGTGGAAGGACACCTTGCACATTAGTGGCCTATTATATACTTCATATTATGGACAAAATATGATATATACATCATGTACCTTAGTTGGCCCTTTGTGTTAACGTAATATTGCATATGCCCGTAACTTTGTGGCCTGGCCCATTTATGAAATTACTACCACAAATCCTTCTATTATTATTCTTTTGATTATTTTGTTATCCCAGTAAGTGCCTGCCACGTGAAACCCTCTCATAAACGATAGTACCACTCAATACTACTTCATCATCATAATTTTTTAACCTTGTCAAGAATTCTCTTATTTTTATATTAATTTTATTTATAAAAATTATATATAGTCAAATAGCTAGAAAGTATTTGGCAAATATCTTTTAAAGTTAATAAAAAGCTGACTTTCAAGCCAAAATGAAAAGTTGCTCCAGCTAAATTTTTAAATTGACTTTTAAATCCTTTTTTTCTTTAATAAACAACCAACAACTAATATTCAAATTTATCAAACAATTTCACAAATAACTAGCTTTTTCGGCTAATATAAAAACCAACATAAACAACTAATATTTTTAATTAATCAAATAAACCAATTAAAAAGACCAACAACGAATTTCAAAATACTTCCTTTTACTTTTAACCATATTCATATAATTATATGAGTCTTTTTTCAAAAAAGTTTTTCGTCCACATCATTGTTTTGTAGTGACGCAATAACGTTGATGCTTACAAGAGTGTAGAAAACTTTAAAAAGGAAATATGTCGAGGAAAAAGCTTATGGATATTGAAGTATGACAACTATCAAAGCAATCTTGACACTTGTTGTGTATTTAAAAAACATAATCTAAGAGGGAGAGACCTTAACATTGAAGGCCACGTATTGGGACACTTGATGTTAAATATATTAACCTTTCCAAAAACTACAAATATGGAAAACAAAAACAAAAGCAAGAGAAAGAAATATAATGTTATGCATAACAATTCGTCATATAATTACCCCGTAGCTACTCGTGTAAACATTTTCACGGGATATTTGTGGGCTCGTGCTCAAAAATTTACGGGTAATGGATTAACTTATATATTTGATGAGATTCACTCTTTTCCAAAATAATATGATTTAAGGAGGAATACCACTACAACATAATTGCTTTTATTGGTAAATATTTAGCGACATTTAATTTAAATGTCATTACTTCAAATTTTTTATAGTGTATATAGAGAAGATTTAGTGACATTTATTAGAGCTTTTAGCAACATATTAAAAAGTCACACTAAAGCTTTTAGCGACATAGGATCTAGTGACATTTCTCACAAATGCCACTGTAGACTATAGTGACAATTACATATACCACTAAAGACCAAATTAAGTGTCGCTAAATCACTTTTATGGTTGAACTTAAAATAAAAAACAAATAATTATTACACTAAAAATATAAATCAATGACATTTATTTAATGCCACTAAATCCAATATCGCAAAAAGATAAATTTGTTGTAGACTTGTAGTGTACCCATAAATCATTATATACAAGTACACAATCCAATATACCAAATATATTTATTTCTTCACATTCAAAGTATTTCCAATATAGCAAATTAGCAACCATACCCCACATTTATTAGTCCATACGTCTTAATCTATGTTACAAAATATAAGCTTTTATGAATTATTTTTGGACTCAAAATTATACTATCATACTCCCTCCGTTCCTAAATGATTTTCCTATTTAGGAAAATCACACATATTAAGAAAATTGGAATCTTGGAGGTGAGTGGGTATTATTTTAATTAGAAATTAGTGGGAAGTAATGATGTTATTGGAATTATGAGAGAGAAAATAATTGAAGATATAATAAAATAATCAAAAATAAAATCTGATTTTATTAAGGAGAGAGAAATACATGGAGGGAAAGTTAACAACTTTCCAAATTGGGAAAGTTTCCATTTTTGGTTCTAAAAAAAAAAGGAGGGAATTTTTACAACTAATTTTTCTGATCTTCACCAAAACAGCCATCCAAAAACAAAAAAATTGGCTTTGCATTGGTCAATTTAACATTACATGGATCACCTCTTTCAATGATTACAAGTTTAATGAACATAAAATGACTATACAAATTCCTAATCACCCTAGTAAAGGAGGAACAGCAGCAGTACATTTGCTTCACAGCTCAAACACACGAACAGTAGCATCAAACCAAAAAAATCAGCAGCACCATCAAACCAGAACAGTATCATCAAACCAAAAAATCAGCAGTACCATCAAACCATAACAGTAGCCTCAAAAGATCAGAACAGTAGCCTCAAACCAAAAACATACAGCCTTACCAGAACCGTAGAACAGTAGCCTCACATCAAACAAAATCAGCAAACCAGAACAGTAGCCCCATACCAAAAAAATCAGCAAACAGTAACAGTAACAACACCATCATTAGCCAATGGCTTCAGACAACGAGGAAGAAATACAGGGGGCTTGGTATTTCGGTTCTAACCAATACGATCTACAGTCTAGCTCAGAGTCGGAGGAGGAACCACAAGAAAACGATCCTGTAGTACAAGAACAGTTGCCTCAACGTAAGCCAAGGCTTACAAACGAATTGAGGCATCTCATATTACAAGAAATGTTGTCACTCAAAGTTAATGACAACCTTCCTCATGGAACATTTGTGAAAATGGCAAACAAGTACGGATACACACCAAGAACAATACGCAACTTATGGAAGCGAGCAATCGAAAGTAAAGAAGAAAACAAGCCATATGTTGTCGATGCCAAGTTTAGAAATTGTGGAAGAAAACGAGTAGAAGTTCAACCCAATGTACTTGAATCAAAGCCAATGGGTGAATGTACGTGCATAAGAGACGTTGCAACATGTCTTGACTTGGCACCAACTACGGTTTGGCGACTAATTCAAAGGGGGGAAATAAAGGCACATTCAAATCCACTCCACCCTTCGTTGACCGATGCAAACAAGGCAAGAAGGGTTGAGTGGATTTTAAGTTTAATTCAAGAAGACACCATTCATCATCATCCAATGTATAAAGCCATGTATGACTTTATACATATAGATGAAAAGTGGTTTTACTTAACCAAAAAAACACAAAGAGTTTACTTATCAAACAAGGAGAAAATACCATATAGAGCGGGAAAATCATCCAAATTCATACCAAAAGCAATGTTTTTAGGGGCGGTTGCGAGGCCAAAATGGAATCAACATGGCCAATGCATTTTCAATGGGAAAATTGGTATTTTCCCTTTCATAAATAGAGTTGCGGCACAAAGAAACTCAATCAATCGTCCAAGGGGGTCTATAGAAATAAAACCAACCGAGTCGGTGACTCAAGAGGTTTATAGGACCATGTTAATCGAACAATTAATTCCTTCAATACTTAGGAACTGGCCAAGTGATGGTGCTACAACTATTTTCATTCAACAAGACAATGCAAGGGTACACATCACTAATGATGACCCGATTTGGCAACATAACAATAGGCGGGGGGCGGGGGGGGGGGGGGGGTTAACTTTCATTTTAACGCAACAACCACCGAATAGTCCCGATTATAACATTCTAGATTTAGGGTTTTTTAGGAGCATACAATCACTAATGCACAAGAAAATGCCTAAGAACATGGATGAGCTAATTAAGGCCGTGGAAGATGCATTCGAGGAGTTACACCCAAAAACATTAACAAACGTTTGGATTTCATTACAACATCATTTGAATGAAATCCTCAAGGTTAAGGGGTCAAACGATTATATTCAACCTCATTTTGGGAAGAAGGTGCAAGAAGACAATGGAAGACTAAGACTACAAGTGCGAGTACCAAGCCAATTGGTTAGGGAGTGTGTTCGATTTCTAAACCCAAACACAACTCCAATCAATCAACAAACAGAGAATGAAGAGGCTGCTCAAAACAATCAACAAATTTTGGAAGCATATCATGAAGCAATGGAAGAAACACAAAGTTAATGTCAACAACAACCCCTCAGTTTACGCTTTTTCATCATTAAAATTCATATGTAAGACATTTAGGAGCAACTAAATGTGAAACAAACATAAAAAAAAAGCCTAGTTCATGTTCATGTAATTACTTCATTATGTAATGAAAATTTCAGTTATTTTGCCCCCTGATTCATCATTGAGGTATAACACCTCTCAGTTTATCATAAACCAACAAGTAATGAAGATAATCACAAAACAATGACTAAACTTAAATTTATTGAGTTCATTAAACACAAATGCTGCTCTACCAAATTGTACATACATTATTTTTCAGAAATGTTAAAGCAATTAAACAGTTGCATACATCACAAGGGTTTTAACATAAATTTTCGAAAATTAGGGCTCAACAAAAATTAGGGTTCATCAGAATTATACAGAATAATCAAACGAAAATTAGGGTTTTTTTCAACAGCCAACAAAACCCTAATTTAGATCCGAAAAATCAGATCAGTAGCAACACAAAGAATCTCAGCAGTACTCCATATCAGATCCGAAAAATCAAGATTCAAACATCAAAAACCAGCAAACACAATCCAAACCAGCAACAACAAAATCCAAACCAATAATATACAAAAAAAAAAATACTCATGAGTATAAGTAAAACCTTACAATCATCATTTGCGTTTTTTAGGGTTTTTTCCAACCCTTGATGCAATAATTTCCTCAGGATATCAGGGACAACCAAATTTTCAATGTCTTCTTCAGATTTAACAGGAGTTTTTGGTTTTTCTTCAAATATAGAGGGAGAATCCTTAAAATATTCAAGAACAGATGATGGTAGTTCTTCTTCAGGAGTTGGAGAAGGAAGAATATCACGAAATCTTGAAATAGCATCATCCTCAATTGCCTTTTAGTATGAAAGAAGATCTTTTTTGGTCCAACGTAAGATTTCACCGGAATAAGAATGGGATCTACCATTATACGAACAAGAACAACACTTACCATTGAGACACAAACCTTCATAAAGATAGGATGGTATGGTTGAATCACTGTGTGATTCATCGTTTTCCATTTGAAATAAATCAAGGAAGAACAACAACAATGGAGGACGAGATAACAGAATCGAAAAACAGAGGGCCAAAATTTCGAACTCAACCAAATCAAAAAAAACGCACCTCAAAATGTTAAGCAGAACCAGATCTACATTTTAATGGAGTTAAAATGGAGAAATAATGGTGAATAAACAGGGGGGAGTCAATTAAAAAGCCATGGAAGGTTTTTAAGGTAGAGAGAGAAAGACCGATTAGTTTTCTTGGAGAAGGAAGAATGAGATGCAGGTAATAATGACAAAGGTAGAGAAACGATGCACATATACGGAATCTTCAATGAATCCGTTTTCTTTTTAAGTTTAAATGGGGTTTTGGGGGGTATAAAGGTAAAAAAAACTTTCCATTTTAGGAAAGTGGAAGAACAAATAGAACTACCCGTTTTAGTAATGTGGAAAAATAAAAAGGAACGGAGGGAGTACTATTTAATAAAAATCTTGGAAAATGACACTTGCCATTAGCCATACTCTAAGATAGATTGCCAAGTGTAATAATATTAATGGATATAATTTGCGTACATATCTTATTATTTAATTTATCTTTTTTAATACTTAAAATAAAATATTTAGTAATATATAGTTGTATGTATTCTAAATGACAGAAAATTTACAAAATAAATAATTTTTAAAATAAAATATTTGCATGAATTATAAAGAATAATTAATGAATTAATTAATTAGATGGGTGGAGAGGGGTTACGAGGGCTTTGCGTTTTTTAGTTATAATAATAATAATAATAATAATAATAATAATAATAATAATAATAATAATAATAATAATAATAATAATAATAATAATAATAATAATAATAATAATAATAATAATAATAATAATATTTAATAAAATCTTGGAAATTGACACTTGCCATTAGCCATACTCTAAGATAGATAGCCAAGTGTAATAATATTAATGGATATAATTTGCGTACATATCTTATTATTTAATTTACCTTTTTTAATACTTAATATAAAATATTTAATAGTAATATATAGTTGTATGTATTCTAATTAAATGACAGAAAAATTACAAAATAAATAATTTTTAAAATAGAATATTTGAATGAATTATAAAGAATAATTAATGAATTAATTAATTAGATGGGTGGAGAGGGGTTACGAGGGCTTTGCGATTTTTCAGTTATAATAATAATAATAATAATAATAATAATAATAATAATAATAATAATAATAATAATAATAATAATAATAATAATAATAATAATGATAATCATTATAATAATAATAATAATCATACTATTTAATAAAAATCTTGGAAAATGACACTTGCCATTAGCCATACTCTAAGATAGATTGCCAAGTGTAATAATATTAATGGATATAATTTGCGTACATATATTATTATTTAATTTATCTTTTTTAATTTTTAAAATAAAATATTTAATAATATATAGTTGTATCACTTGTATGTATTCTAAATGACAGAAAATTTACAAAATAAATAATTTTTAAAATAGAATATTTGCATGCATTATAAAGAATAATTAATGAATTAATTAATTAGATGGGTGGAGAGGGGTTACGAGGGCTTTGCGGTCTTTTAGTTATTATAATAATAATAATAATAATAATAATAATAATAATAATAATAATAATAATAATAATAATAGTAATGATAATAATAATAATAATAATAATAATAATAATAATAATAATAATAATAATAATAGTAATTATTATTATTATTATTATTATTATTATTATTATTATTATTATTATTATTATTATTATTATTATTATTATTATTATTATTATTATTATTATTATTATTATTATTATTATTATTATATAAATCATACTCCCTTTAATTTTATTTGTTTTTCACATTCACATTGTTTGCGGATTCCAATGGAAATGTCAAAAAAAATTAATTGTAAGTTTTTCTTTTAAATTCTAGAAAATTTATATTAGAAAGTATATATTGAGGTGAATCTATCAAGATCCCACATTAATATATTTTCTCAAATAGATTAATGAGAAATCATAATTAAAATTTCATGCTAAAATTCATAAACTATATATGTGAAAATTAACATAAAAAAAATGGATGGAGTACAATAATAAATTTTATAAGGACAATGTATGTCGTTTCTATCATTCTCTAAAAATTATATTTAAACCAATCTTCTTAATAATAATTTCGTGTATTGTACGACATTTTATGCTTTTATGAAATATTTTTGAAATGTGTTCATTAGTGTGTAACAAATAATATTTGTACCACGAAGAAATATTCGGAATATATTTAAGGTATAATACATACAGTCAGATGAAAATGCTACAATTTTCTTTTTAGGTATGTCCCCATGAGAATTACTATAATTTTTATTTTAGTTGTTACTACTTTTAGATACTGTTTCCATAATATTTATCTACATGTGTAATTCTTCTTGTAATCGCATCCACACAATCTCAATATCAAGCTGTTTGTTGTAGATAAGAATTATATAACAAAATTAATGAAAGATCACAGTATTTATAGGCTGGGTAAACCGCACGCTTTTCTGTCCGGTTTGCTATTTCGGACGAATCCTTAAGACCGATAGGGCGGGTAAACCAGCTCACGCTTTTGCTAGCTAGTTCCTACAAACAGTTCCACGGGTCCGTAAAAATATTTTTAGGAACCTTAACTTTTTAGGTATCGAAGTTGCTAGAAGTTCAGAAGGAATTTACTTATGCCAAAGGAAATATATTCTTGATATTATTTCTAAAACTGGTAACCCTGGTGCAAAACGTGTTTATTTTCCGATGGAGCCAAATCATAGACTTGCTACTTAGCTTCCACGAGTCCACTTCTGGAAAATATTGTGCAAAATCGTCTTTTAGTTGGTCGTCTTATTTATTCAGCTTTCACTCGACCCGACTTGGCCTATTTCGTTCATGTATTGTCACAATTTATTCATGCTCCACGTTATGATCATTGGGATGCGGCCATTCGAATCGTTCGATACCTTAAGGGCTGCCCAGGCCAAGGTATTCTTCTTCGTTCGGATTGTGGTCTATCTCTTTCTGGTTGGTGTGATGTTAATTGGGTTACTTGCCCTCGTACTGTCCGATCTTTGACGGGATGGTTAGTTTTTCTTGAACATTCACCTGTTTCTTGGAAGACCAAAAAACAAGTCACGGTAGCTAGAGCGCTTAAGCCGAGGATCGTATTGCTGTAGTCACTTGTGAGCTTAAGTGGTTGCTTCTCAATTTAGGGGTTCTTCATCCGAAATCCATTAACTTGTATTGTGATAGTCAATCAACATTACATCTTTCTCAGAATCCAGTGTTTCATGAACGTACAAAGCAAATTTAGGTTGATTGTCATTTCATACAAGATGCTATTCAAGATGGTATCATTAGCCCTTCTCATATTCCTACCAATGCATAACTAGAAGACATTTTCATCGAGGCCTTAGGTCAAAGTCAGTTTACTTTTCTTCTCAGCAAGTTGACCTTCATGCTCCAACTTGAGGGGAGGTTTTAGGGTATTTACACTATTATGTTTATTTATTTGAAAATTTTGTTGGGAATAATCTTATCTATTGACGAACCGCTGTGAATAATCTGAACTATTGATTATTTATGAATATTCCCACCTTTCCACTTTAATTCCTCGTGGCACCCCCTTTTATGCCTTTATTCTCCTTTCTTTGATATATCACACTTCATCACCATTTATTTCATTTTCAATGACATTTCAAACTTCTCTCACCATCTTCAACCTACTGTTTCCCTCATTGCATCTTTAAAATCCTCTCATTCCATCATCAAACTTCTATTATTCTTGCATGCAACTATTTCTTAATCCCCATTTTCGAAATCTTCCCCATTCCACCACGCCATCTGCAATTCTTACCAAAATTTAACTTGTGAAAGGAACGGTGCAAAGCAAGATTCTAATAATGAAACACAATGAGAACAATATGAGCAAAATAAAGACACAAGTGTTTATGAGGTATCTTGGATACCTCCCCCTCAAATGATATTTTATTATAATTGACTCAACAATACAACTATAATAAACTCCCTTTGACCTTAAGAACAACCTCTTAAGATCCTCACAAAAGCTTAAGCAAAAAGAACACTCTCAATAGTTTCTTACAATGCTCAAGACCTATCACAATGTGTGTTTTTGGTGCCTCTTCTCTATGAATGATACTCCCTTTTATAGGCCAAGGAGAGTGTCACTCATAGAGTCACAATTTAATCACCATAAACACTAGTAACATCCCACAATTAATCATACTAATAAGTATGATAATAAACAAGCAATAATACACACCAATTAACAAAGAGATACTACTCATTTTAATGCTGAAGTAACCGTATTAGAAGAGCCTTGAGCTCCCCTGTCAGAACTGCTCGAACGAGCCCATGGACTGCTCGAACGAGCAGTGTGCTCCTGCTGGCTTCTGACCTGCTGCATCGTGGCAGTGGCTACAGCCCACCTACTGCTGTTTTGCTTCACGCCTTTGCTTGAGTATATCCCTTGCCATGCCTTGACTTGTTCAAGGCATGGTTCCCCACTTTATTGAGACTTTGTACACCCATTGTTTAACACTTCGTGTATAGTCCCAAACCGTAAATCACTAACATTTGACACATCCTTATTGTAATTATCCAAAGTACACGACAAGGCATGTTCAACTAAGTGACTAAATCCATCATCATAATTAAGCGTTCTGCTACTTGCTTTAACAATCTCCCCCTCAAGTGCAAAACTCTTACCATCATCAAAAGTAACTTTCTTTGACCCAAAAACACACTTACCAACACTTGTGTGTCCTAGGCTACCACACCCAACTTGTAACTCATACAAGTTCCTCAAATTTCTAACTCCCTTCATGAGCACAATGCTCCCCCTAATGACTTTCAAAACCCCTCGACGTGCTTTAAAAGTGCATCCTTTACTCTCAAGTCTACCCAATGAAATTATATTCCTCTCAAACTTAGGAACATACCTCACATCACCGAGTCTTCTCTTGACCCCTCCGAGAGTCTCAATTATAATTTCCCCAATACCTTCTTCTTTCACCTTCTCATCATTTGGTAAAGTAATAAGGCCATAATCCCCCACACTAAGCTTAGTAAATTTTTCTTTTTCACAACAAATGTGGAATGAGCAACCGGAGTCAATTACCCATTCCTTACTATGAACCTCTCCCCCATCAACTAAGAGAGCCCCATCATAGTCATCATCACTTCCAATGCCTAGAGCCGCGTTCCCGCTAACCTCATCATCATTTTTCACATTCCTTAAGGATTTCATCTTCCTAAGGTCTTCCTTAAATTCTTTGCACATCTTTTGTATGTGCCCCTTTTTCTTACAATAGTAACACTCTTTGTCACTATAGTCACCCTTCCCTTGAGACTTTCCCCTATTTTTGTAACCTTGGTCTTTGGTCCTACCCCTTGAAGAACCCTCACCAAACAAGCCCTCCCCTACATTCCTTCTCTCTTCCCCATCTCTTCTTACCATGAATCTATCATTCTCTCTCAACGCCGCCAATGCTTGATCGAGAGTAATAGATTCCCTACCTAAGAGCAACGTTTGGACTATGTTCTTATAGTCCTTGGGAAGTGAAGCCAAGAGTAGTAAGGCTTGCTCCTCATCGGTTAACTTTTCATCCGCATTCAACAATTGGCACACCAACTTGTTGAATGTGTTTATGTGGTCTTGCATAGATGTATCCTCATCTTTCACGAGTTGATACAATTCCCACCTCAAGCAAAGTTTGTTGGTTAGAGATTTAGAAGCATACACCGTTTGTAATTTCTCTAACAACGCGCCGGGATTCGTCTCCTTCAAGTAGTTGTACTTGGTTTCGGGTGCAATGGCAAGCCGGATTGTGCTTACCGCCTTCTTCCTTATTTGTGTCCATTTTGCCTCCTCAATGTGAGTTGGCCTCTCTTGCAACAAAGCCTCATCAATGCCTTGTTGCACTAGGCAATCCTCCACGGAGCTTTTCCAAACGGCAAAGTTGATTTTGCCATCAAACAACTGAATTTGGAACTTTCCCCCTTCACTCATTGTGTTTGTTGTTCTTTTAACCTTACTTTCTCACCCCAAATGACCCAAAATGATCTTCCCGCTCTGATACCAATTGAAAGGAACGGTGCAAAGCAAGATTCTAACAATGAAACACAATGAGAACAATATGAGCAAAATAAAGACACAAGTGTTTATGAGGTATCTTGGATACCTCCCCCTCAAATGATATTTTATTATAATTGACTCAACAATACAACTATAATAAACTCCCTTTGACCTTAAGAACAACCTCTTAAGATCCTCACAAAAGCTTAAGCAAAAAGAACACTCTCAATAGTTTCTTACAATGCTCAAGACCTATCACAATGTGTGTTTTTGGTGCCTCTTCTCTATGAATGATACTCCCTTTTATAGGCCAAGGAGAGTGTCACTCATAGAGTCACAATTTAATCACCATAAACACTAGTAACATCCCACAATTAATCATACTAATAAGTATGATAATAAACAAGCAATAATACACACCAATTAACAAAGAGATAATACTCATTTGAATGCTGAAGTAACCGTATCAGAAGACCCTTGAGCTCCCCTGTCAGAACTGCTCGAACGAGCCCATGGACTGCTAGAACGAGCAGTGTGCTCCTGCTGGCTTCTGACCTGCTGCATCGTGGCTGCTCGAACGAGCCATTATATTGCTCGAACGAGCAGTTGCTGCAACCCACCTACTGCTGTTTTTCTTCATGCCTTTGCTTGAGTATATCCCTTGCCATGCCTTGACTTGTTCAAGGCATGGTTCCCCACTTTATTGAGACTTTGAACACCCATTGTTTAACACTTCGTGTATAGTCCCAAACCGTAAATCACTAACATTTGACACATCCTCATTGTAATTATCCAAAGTACACGACAAGGCATGTTCAACTAAGTGACTAAATCCATCATCATAATTAAGCGTTTTGCTACTTGCTTTAACAACTTGTGTTATGAAGATGGGGTCAGGTGAAGAAGGAAGAAGAAGAAAATGGAAGAAATTAGGTGAACAACAAGAAGAATAAAAATAAAGAAATTTAGGGTTAATGAAGGAGAAGACATGGAAAGAAAGGAGCATAAAGGCATAAAAGGGGGCTGGAGAAGATAACCTGCAACCGCAATTTAGTGACCTGCAGCAGCCGTTTTTTTTCATTAGCGGGTGCCACGAGCAAACAAAGTGAAAAGATGGGATTATTCATAAATAATCGATAGGTCGGATTATTCACAACGATTCGTCAATAGATGAGATTAATCCCGATAATTTTTCTTATTTATTTTGGGCTTGAAAACGATCACGTATTAGCGATCGAAAGACGAGTTTCAACCACTAATACCACCAAGATCTAAATATGTGAAGTCTTGTGAAACATATTACGGAAACTATAAAATCGATGTTTGTAAGAGATAAAAATGCAATGATAAACGACACAAAATATTTACGAGGTTCACAAAATTTTGGCTACGTCCTCCGGTTTAGTACCTCTTATATTATTATAATTTGAGAATTACAATTAGAGAAGAGATGGGGCTAAGTGTTTGGCTTTGGGTTAATTTTTTGGATTTTGTGGATGTGTGGATTAGAGTATGAGCTTGCCTTTTATAATACTTAGTACATTGAATAAGTAATTCATACTAAATGTGAGTATTAACATTTTGCAACAGCCCTTTAGTACTTGAATAGCCAAAACAAAAACGTCCAAGAAAAGAATCGAAGGACCTGTTGCATATGCTCATTCGAGGCTTCACAGGCTCGTTCGAGCACTAGATCAAAACCTTCTGTTTTGTTCCAGTGTTGCTGCTGTCCATTAGAATTCTAATTAATTCCATTCATCATACTATTTAATACCCATGATCAAAGCACCCATAACTCCACACTTAAACACCACATTCAATCACATACACATTAAGACACCATCTTAATGCACCCATTAACTTACTCTCATAAGATTCCATCCTAAGAGTCACACTTGATTTATTTTGGTGGACTCAAGTCACACCATTCATAACAATCTCCACCTACTTGAGTTCACCCAAGTCAATGGAATTCTCTAATTCACTCTTACATAATATAACCACTTACACAATTACATACTCAAATAAAAACATAAACAAAAGCAAGACATGTGCTTAAACATAACACATGCATAAAAATGCCCTCAAAGGGCTCCCAAAAGAGTATGACAATTAATTACCAATCAAGTCCACATATCCCATGGACTCATTGGGGTATGTTGGAATTATTCTCGATCCTTCGTCGTTTAAAGAAGTAACATGATCATCATTTTCATGCTTGATTGAAGTAGTGGACACACAAGCCGAACTAATTAAGGTTGAACCCACAAGCATATACAAGCCATCATTTATGGATCCTTTCATGATCAAATTAGGACCCTTGCCAACCTTCAAAACTCCACCTTCACCAATGCATCGATAGCCTTCTTTATCCAAAATACTAAGGGAAATTAACTTCTTACTCATACCTGGAACATGAAAGACTCCGGTCAATGTTCTTTCAACACCATCAAACATGACATTTTTAACATCTCCAATACCAACTATCGGACAACAAGTCTCATTGCCCATAGTGACTTTTCTTCCATCAACCTTTTGATAAGTTGAGAAGAATTTGAGTTACACGTCATATGTCTTGAACATCCCGAATCCAAAATCCACGAGTCACCACCCATGTATTCTTTGGTAACAACGAGAGCACCAACATCATATAACTCACTTTCAACATAGCTAGCTTCGGCGAAGATAGCTTTATTTGATTTGCTTTTATCGGATTGTTTGGCTTTTAATTTCCAACAATCTTTCTTGAGGTGGCCTTTCTTTTTACAAAAGTTGCAAGTGATACCCCTTTTGTTCCTACCCACATCCTTCACAAACAACGCATCATTGGGATCATTGGACTCCTTTTGAGCAAATTGAGAATCAATAAGGTCCTTTTGAGTTAAGGCCTTTCTAACATCCTCACTACTCAATGTGTCTCTTCCATATAATAAGGTTTCCCTAAAGTGCTTAAAAGAAGGTGGTAGTCAAACCAACAATAAGATGGCCAAGTCCTCATCATCCACTTTTACATCAATATTTTGCAAATCCATAATTATTGAGTAAAATTCATCAAGGTGCGGTTTCATCAGCTTTCCTTCTTGCAATCGGAGATCATACAAACGATTCTTTAACAAAAGTCGATTGGTAACACTCTTTTCCATATAGAGTGATTCCAATTTATCCCAAATGCCTTAGAAGTTTCCTCCTTTACAACTTCTCTCAAAACCTCATTAGAGAGACAAAGTTGTATGGCGGAAAAAGCCTTCGCATCCATTTCTTCCCATCTCGCCTTACTTGTGCTTTCGGGCATCTTCTCTTTACTGTTAAGTGCTTTGTGCACTCCATTTTGTATCAATATTGCCTTCATTTCGACTTGCCATAAGCCAAAGTTAACACTCCTATCAAACTTCTCAATATCGAGTTTCATGGTTGCAATTATACCAATACGACCTCTACACGACGATAATGACGACTGCTACTAATTGAAAACGATGACGTATTAGCGATCGAATGACGAGTTTCAACCACTAATACCACCAAGATCAAAATATGTGAAGTCTTGGGAAACAAATTACGGAAACTATAAACTCGATGTTTGTAAGAGATAAAAATGCAATAATAAACGACACAAAATATTTACGAGGTTCACCAAATTTTGGCTACGTCCTCCGGTGTAGTATCTCTTATAATATTATAATTTGAGAATTACAATTAGAGAAGAGATAGGACTAAGTGTTTGGCTTTGGGTTAATTTTGTGGATTTTGTGGATGTGTGGATTAGAGTATGAGCTTGCCTTTTATAATACTTAGTACATTAAATAAGTAATTCATACTAAATGTGAGTATTAACATTTTGTAACAACCCTTTAGTACTTGAATAGCCAAAACGGAAACATCCAAGAAAAGAATCCAAGGACCTGCTGCATATGCTCGTTCGAGGCTTTACAGGCTCGTTCGAGCACTATAGATCAAAACCTTCTGTTTTGTTCCAATGTTGCTGCTGTCCATTAGACTTCTAATTAATTCCATTCATCATACTATTTAATACCCATGATCAAAGCACCCATAACTCCACACTTAAACACCACATTCAATCACATACACATTAAGACACCATCTTAATGCACCCATTAACTTATTCTCATAGGATTCCATCCTAAGAGTCACACTTGATTTATTTTGGTGGACTCAAGTCACACCATTCATAACAGGGCTTATGTAATTTTGGGCTTAGGTCTTAGGTTATATTGTATATATATCCTTTCCCACATAACAAATATGACAGGCAAAATTGATCCCATCATAATTAGTTTAAATCTTAATACCCGTAACGAATTGAATTTTTAAAATTATGATGATGGATCATTAACTTGTAAGCTAAATTGGTACATAAGAAAAATTACAAAAATTAAGAATAAATTTGTAGAATCAAATCGTTAAATCGTTAGATCGTAGAATCATGTTATGATTCTACCTCTACCAGTTTTATTTTAATTAGGATCATAAGATTTTATTAACTTACTATTTTTCCTACGATTCGAATCGCTTGCTTACTTTTGATCGTAAAATTGTAGAATCCTATATCAAAATCATGATTTTAATAACCATGATAGTTGATCGGGCAAATTTTATATATCGCAAGCGCACGATGTACGTGTTGTCGGGGGTCGAACACAAGGAGGTGGATAATTCAAAGTGTATTGCTTTATGATTAACCAGACACGGGTTAAACAAAATATATAGTCGAAAGCTAGGTCTATAATGCAAATAAGTTAATGCAAACCACAACAAGGATATGATAACAATGATATGACAAACTTTAAAGCGTTGAGCGTCACCTAATTCTAACATGGAAGTAAATTACTCTCATGATTGTATGAAATTGAATCATCGGCATAATAACATGATCTAAATAATCTCAAGCTTCCGCTTTATTGACTAATATCGATTTAAGACCAAACTAGTGTTAATTCTCAAACTTTTGTTTTATTGGTTAAACTAGTAGGAATTTAACTTAAATATATCTCAATCCTAAATTAATCCTAATCTCAAACATCCATTTTATTAAAAAGGTTAATATAGATGTTTAAATCGAGATTCATTAAGCATAGGTTTGATTATGCCATAACGATCAAAAACATGCAATAAGCGGTAAACATGAGCATGAAAACTTACTAATTGGGATGAACGAAAATGTAAATTCCAAGAATTCAAAGAGTAACAAAGATGTTCAACAATGAAACTTCAATGGAAAACTACTAAGTATAGAGTGAAAATTACAGAAAATACTAAAAGAAAAGAGAACTCCTAAAATAAAAGTAACCGACACTTTAAATAGTGGCTCCCAAAAATTAGAGAAAACTGCCAGCAAGGTGGTGTGATACCCCAGATTTAGCTTGAAAAGGGATTGATAGACTACTCATATCAACAAAGTGCATCTTCTTTTCATGGGAGCCCATTTGCTAAGAACTCCACAGTTAAGCGTGCTTGGTGGGGAGCAATCTTAGGATGGGTGACCTCCTGGGAAGTTTTCCGGGTGCGCACGAGTGAGGCCAAAGTGCGCTGGAAAGACTTGTGTTGGTCTGTGGGGTCAGTCTACAATTTCCATGAGTAGTCACCGGTGGTCCGTTGGGCCGGGGTGTTACAAATGGTATCAGAGCAACCCTGCGACCGTGGCTGATTGTGTGTTCAGCGCACCTAGCGGGGGAAAAGATCCTGAAGTGACGGTCCAACGAGGACGTTGTATTCTTAAGTGGGGGTGAGTGTGATACCCCAGATTTAGCTTGAAAAGGGATTGATAGACTACTCATATCAACAAGGTGCATCTTCTTTTCATGGGAGCCCATTTGCTAAGAACTCCACAGTTAAGCGTGCTTGGTGGGGAGCAATCTTAGGATGGGTGACCTCTTGGGAAGTTTTCCGGGTGCGCACGAGTGAGGCCAAAGTGCGCTGGAAAGACTTGTGTTGGTCTGTGGGGTCAGTCTACAGTCTCCATGAGTAGTCACCGGTGGTCCGTTGGGCCGGGGTGTTACAGGTGGCCTTCAGATGGAAGTCGAGTTGGCTTCCAAGGATGCCAAAAACACCAATTTTCCAGCGAAGAAAGCCGACTCGGTGGTGGCTTCTTCCTTGTGCAAGCCGAGTCGGCAGTAAACACTACATAATGCCTTTTTTTCAAGAACTTTTTAGACGACTCGGTTGTGGCTTGGACTCCTTCAGAAGTCGAGTCGGCTTTGGGCGTTGCTCCATACACTTGAGATAAGAACTAAAGACGAATAGTCTTTGACCTTGGGTGGTTCTCAAAGCCGAGTAGGCTTTGCTTTGATGCTTGGAAACTCGCACTTATGGTCGTTTTGTGGCTTCTTTTGTTCACACTTTAGCTCACGAGCATCGATCTCCTTCTCATAATGCTCTGCAATTTGTAAGAGCCATAATCTTTGCAAAAACACACCCAAATATCATTAATTGTCCCAATTACTCACAAATGATCAAAATATTACAAACCAGAGTAAAAGGACCAAAAACAATCCTAAATCACCACTTACTTCATCAATAGTACATCACAGATACATAAGCGTTTTATCTGCAGAAAGTATATATGAAATAACTTTATAAAGTATACATATCCTAAGGGCTAACGTCCGAATCACTATTACCCAATAATGGATCAATAAAATGACGCAGAAATAGTTCAGAGCTGTGTATTATTAAAGCTGAAGCATCTGATCCTTCTTCTTAGTTGGTGGTGAGTTCATCTAATATCTCATTTACCATAGATTCCTCTATATAAGTTTCCTTTTGTATTTTACTAACTCCTAATTAGCAAGCTATTGCCTCCAAGAATCTAAGTAATATTCACTGTCAAAATACTACTGTCAATGCAAATGATTCGGTTAGCAATGCAGCCTAAATTTCTTACCTACTACCATATTGAAAGGTCTTGTTAATGGTACTAAATTAAGAACTGGGTGATTAAATTAATATTTTCTGCTATTTGTATTTTAAATAGTTTAGTTGTATATTAAAAGGTACACTATTTAAGCAAAGTTAATATGTGCTCGGTGAAGAAGTTTATCTTAATATTTATATTAAAAAATAAATCTATGCTGAAAAAGAAGTTTATCTGGTATTCATGTGGGGTGATGAGAGCTTATTGCACAGACAATTGATTTTAGAAGGGAAGCTGTTAAGCTAGATAACCAACCTCCTTAGTTAGTTAGTTAGCTTGGATTAATTGGTTGTTTCTGTTTCTATTATGTATCAAGGTAGTTGTAATAACTAACTCATTATTTCCCTTCTGTTCTTGATGCCCTATATAAGGGTCTTCATCTGCTGTTCTTCAAATGTATGAATAATTGGAATTCTGCACATTACTTTGATTATCATCATTAGCTTCTGTCTATGTACTCAAAGTAGAAACATTATCATGTTATCAGAGCGGGAATCGATCTTCTGATTTCCTTTTTCTTTCTTCTTTTTGTTTCTTTTGTTCTTCATTTCTTTCTCTTATATAGATATTTTTTATTTTTCTATTTCTTACTTATGTTCTAATTCTCATTAATTGTTGTTTCTTTCATATTCTTGATTTTTATTTGTTTGACTTCCCTTCTATGATCATGACCACTAGTTCTATAACGAAAAATTACACACAAAATCCCTCATCTATGTACTATTTACATATAGCTGATCTTACAAACACAAAATTAGTATCCGTCTTATTTTATGGCACAAGGTTTTGTGATTGGAAACATTCCATGGTCATCTCTTTATCAGCGAAGAATAAAGTTGTATTTGTAGATGGAACCCTCCCATGATCTTCATCAAAAGAGGCTACCTATAAAGCCTGGAATAGATGTAATAACATTGTCATTGGGTGGTTTACTGCATCTTTGGACAGAATGACAGCCAAGAGCATAATTTATTACCAAACAGCAAGGGAAATATGGTGTAATCTTGAAGAAAGATTTGGATAAACTAGTTCTGCACAACTATACTCTATTAAAGAAGAGTTGTGTTATGCCACCTAAGATTCAAGTATGAACATAGCTCAATTTCATACCAAAATGAAGGCTTTGTGGGATGATATTGATAATGTGATTCCTCCACAAACTTGTACTTGTGGAAAATGCACTTGCAAATTGGCAGAAAGAATGAGTAAAGAAAACGAAGATCATCGTGTATTACATTTCTTGATGAAAGTGAGTGATCAATATGCCCATTATGCCAGACTTACCTAATCCAAATTTAGCTTATCGCATACTCCTTCAATAACAAACACACAAGGAGCTTTGTAAGAGTAATATTGTTACAAATGATGCTCTTGCTTTTTCTTCTGATAGGACAAGAAAATATATAAAGTATTCCAAGATTGGACCAATTGTTGACTTTCACCGAGGATCTTGAAGTGGACAAAGTAATATCAACAAAAAATACAGCTACTTTACATGTGAACACTACAAATACAGTGGTCATACAAAAGACAAATGCTACAAGTTACATGGATTTCCACAATGTCATAGGTACTATCAAGGAAAGAAAGCAACATGTGTACAAAGCAATGATCCATTAGATAAAGCAGTACAAGATGATATTTACAACACAGGCATGATGATGACTCAATTCCAACATCTTTTAACTCTTCTTGGCAAACAACAAACTCTTCCAAGTGAACAATAGGACACGCAACAAATCACCATCAATGCTAGTACATCCACTTTCACAACTAAATTTTGTTTTTTATCTAAAATTATCTACCCTGGTTGGATTACTGATAGCGGGGCTACTGATCATATGTGCAACAACCACGATAGTTTTATCAGCTTGAGAAAAATGCAAGGTATTCATCATAACATCATTGTCCCAAATGGCAGAAAGGTAAAAGTAACCAGTCTAGGAGACATAAAATTAACTAATGATATATATTGTTACGTAATGTACCTTATGTTCCTAATTTCCAATTTATCTTTGTATATGTCCCTAAACTTTGTTCAGATTTGAATGCATCTTTAATTTTTACTATTAATAAGTGTATTACTCAGGGTGCTTCCATGAAGAGGGCTATAAATATTGGTAGATTAACTCATAGGTTGTACTATATTGATATTCTAGAAACCCAAGATCAAGACAAAATTAATGACTCTTATATGACAGTTAATAATTCAAGTAAAGAGATATTTATCTTAGACTAGGCCCTTTATCTTTGAAACAATTAATAGTATTGTATCCTGATATTGATGTTAATTACTTCAAGAATACTCTTATATGCACAATTTGCTCTGTAGCAAAGCCAATAAGAAAATCTTTTCCCACTAGTTCAATAAAGACCAACAAAATCATTACTATCCAAGCATTTTCTGATTATGTTTCATCCACCATTGATCAAGGAATTCTTCTCAAACCCCTTAACAAAATCCTTACCAAGCTTTACTTCACATTCACAGCTATGTTTCATCCACCATTGATCAAGGAATTCTTCTCAAAGCCACTTACCCTATTACCTTCCATGCATTTTCTGACTCGGCTTGGGCTGCCTGCCTTGACACTAGATTGTTTGTCACTGGTTATATTCTTCTTCTTGGTTGTTCTTCTGTAAGTTGGAAGTCCAAGAGGCAAGACATTGTTTCCAAATCCTATTTAGAGGTCGAGTATCGTGCTATGTCAGCCGCAGCATCTGAAATAACTTGGCTTCTTAGGCTACTTAAAAACCTTGGTATACAAAATCTAAAACCTGTCAGTTTGCATTGTGCAAAACAATCCGCTCTTCACATAGCTCACAACCCCCTCCAACATGATTGAACTAAAGACATCGAGGTGGATTGTTTCTTCACCCATGAGAAATTTATAGAGGGTGTTCTTCAGCTGACCTATCTTCCTACAACAAGCCAACTCACAGATGTATTCATCAAGATCCTTACATCTCAACATTTTAATGAATTATTAACCAAACTTGGCCTGTTACACACCCTACCAAGCTTGAGGGGTGGATGTTAAGTTAGATAACTAACCTCCTTAGTTAGTTAGTTAGTTAGCTTGGGTTAATTGGTTGTTTATGTTTCTATTATGTATCAAGTTAGTTGTAATAACTAACTTATTATTTGCCTTCTGTCTTGATGCCCTATATAAGGGTCTTCTTCTGCTGTTCTTCAAATATATGAAGAAATGGAATTCTTCACATTACTTTGATTGTCTTCTTTAGCTTCTGTCTATGCACTCAAAGTAGAAACATTATCAGAAGCACAGGTAGAATTAGAGATATTCATAGCTTGGAATTTAGAAAATTCAAAAAGTGCAAAGAAAGAATTCAACACATAATAAAATTCCAGTTCAAATATTTGGAACTCTTGATCAACAAAAAGAAATTTAGCAACAATTAAAATTCAATATACATGTATGGTTTAATGAGTGGGAAAAAAACTAAGATGCTTGAATAAAAAAATTATAAAATAAATCTGTATATAAATAATAAGTGACTAAAAACTGAATCAGTGATCATAAAAAAAATTAAAAAAAACCTTGTTCAACTTTGTAGAGTAAAAAAACTGAAGAGAAAAATTAGAGAACTGAACTTGTGCAGGGTGAGTTGATAGCTTGATGTTGTTTTTATATTGATAGTGAGAAGCATGAGTTAATGGGAACGACATATAAGAGCTAAATAATTGGAAAGTTGCATGACCAGTCCCTAAAAATGTGGACAAAACTATAGTATAATAAGCACCAAAAAAAAGTCCTTGAAAAAACTTATTTCCTTCGTTCCAAATTAGTTGCAACATTGGCAAAAATGACACCATTCATTCATCACTGTAATTTGTGATTAGTTTTAATCTATAAGCTAAAATATTGTCAAGTGAGATCTTGTTTGATTCGTCTGATTGCAAAGATTATTCATTTTAAATATTTACAATTTTTATTATTCATAATTAGATAAATTAATAATTGAATTAGTGCATTGAACTGCAAAAAAAGCAAACGTTGCAAGTAAATTGGAATGGAGGAAGAATCATTAGTGACATGATTTGGTGCAGCCAGAAAATGCAATGCGTATTGTTTTTATGCGGGCTAAAAGGTTGTATAGTCCACTTTAGCAGTTGTATCATACTTCCTTCGTTCCATATTACCTGCAACACATTCTATTTTTGGACATTTCAAATTACTTGCAACAATACTCTTTTTGGTAAAAAAAAAAACTATACGATTCTTTATCTAACTCTACTTTATTCCCTTCCCCACATATCACAATCAACATCACCTTTCACTTTAATTAATTCTCACCTAATTTTAACCCCTTAATCAAACCCCTACTATTTTTCTCATCATTACTTTACCATACCCCTTTTTCTAGAACTCTCCCTCATTACTCCCATTCCCGTCGTTCCATTTCACCATATCCTACCCCCTTTTAATCCTTGCTGTTAATGTCATTTTCTAACTATTCAAACCTGTTTTTAATGTATTGCTATTAATGTCATTTCTAACTCCTTTTTCTAGAACTCTCCCTCATTAATGCATTCCAACTCCCTCAAATTAATGCCTCCTCAACTTCTACCAGTGCAATCTCCATTTATATTGCTTGCATATCTTATTCAATCTTCATTTTGCTTGGTAATTTATTTTACGTTTCAAAAAAAATTTGGAATGAGTTGATTCCATCTTCATCTTGATTCTCTTTGTAAACCCTGTGGGTTAGATCTTGAACCTAAAAAATTTGTTTGTGGGTTTTTCCGCTTTGTGTTATTTTCAATTAGATTTGGAATGTCATTTTTTCGGTTAGATCTGGAACCTCATTTCTTTTGGGTTTTCACGGTTCAAAAAAGATCTTGGTTTTCTAGATTAGTTTGTGGGTTTTTTCGGTTTGTAAGATTTTCAGCTGCATCTCCATTTTCAATTCATTTTCTAGATCTACTCTTGATTTTCTAGATCAGTTGTTCATTTTCATCTGATTTAGATTGATTTTCAGGAAAAATGGGTGATTTGAATAAGAAAATAAACGGGGTATTTGCTTTATCTAGTACGTACCTTGAGAACATTAAGTATGATAATGTTCATGGATCATAGTATGATCATTACTACCTTAACTATGGTGATTCGATGGTAGTTGACACCCCGGAGCAAGACCTCCCCTTTGTATTATGGCTTTCCTGATGATGATGATGAGGCCTGTGCATTGGGCCGGGGGCCCGTTGGGAACCCTAATCCAACCCTAATTATAAGGGTTTTAAAAGGGTTAGGTTGAATAAGGGTTGGGCTAAATAAGGGTTTTAATAAAATAAAAAAACATGGGCCAGATAAGGGTTTTAGTAAAAACAGTGAATCACGACATACAACACTGTCATTCTTGGAGTGAAATAGAATCAAAACACATACCCACAACTCAAAACCCTAAGATTCTCCCAAAATTAAAACCCTAATTTTTATGAATTTGGGGTTCTGGTTAGTTTTGCATGCGATTTGATTTTGTTGTTGAAGGTTCTTAAGTGATTAGAGTTTAATTGTTAGACTTTGAATCTGTCCTTCTACTTTTTGAAATCATTTGTTTGAAATCTGGCTCTTTTGTTGTTCGATGAGATGCAACAAGTGGCAGGGTAAGGTTTATCAAATTTTACTTGTTTCTTAGTACCTGTATTATGCCCATACATCAAATTTTCTTCTATTTCTTGTTGTTTTTCTTCCATGAATAGGAATTTTGAATTGTGGTTCCTTTTGTATGTTGTTTTTAGGAATTAGATTTGGGATTTTCGATATGTTTGATGATTATTTATCTTTTGAGCTTTTTTTTATTTGATAGTTTCTCGATTGAATGCGTGTGTGTTGAATTTCTCTCCTTTTTGTTATGACATGTTTTGATTACTAGACTTACTGCCATTGAAGTTACAATGGATATAAACAAGCAAACTATTTTTTATTATGCTTCTATTGTTCTGTATCATCCATTCAAGTTTGTTGATGCTTATGCTTATGATGCTTTATTGATTTATGATTACAATGGTGATAATAACGTAAGGCCCGTTTAAGGATCAAACACTTGCAAAATACATTTATTTATAGAAATGGGTCGGATCTGGCCGGGCTTGATGGACCCGGCCTATTTGAAGCCCATTATATATTTTGTAAGACCCGGCCGACCCAGCCCGTTTCCACTAGAGCTCGACCTGGCTCTTATCCGACCCATTACACAGGCCTAATGATGATGAAGTGGAATCGAAAACAAACAAAACTGAGCCAGAAATCCCAAAAGTTGTTGAGCTTGAAAATCCTCAAGTGTCTGAGGAAAGAAGGATACCTCCTCAAAATGAGCATTTGCGGTTGTGAAAAATGAGCATTTATATGCCTGTCTTTATTTTTTCTCATTGATGGTTTATGTTTACTGGATCAGATGCTTGATGATGTTCATTTATGATCTGATAATGTTAACCGAGCGGTTTGAATCATAGGTAGAATCGTAAGCTAATCAGATCTCACGATTCTCATTAAAAACCTTATTTGTAGAGGTAGAATCATAATACATTTCTACGATTTCATGATTCAACGATTCGATATACAAATTTATGACTAATTATTAAAAAATTTTTATTTGGTACCATCTTTCATTTATTTTTCTTACAATTTAACAATCCTTCGTCATAATTTTTATAAATAAATTTCTATATCGATATGAAGATTTAAATTTTCAACTAATAATTAAAGATTTTTCTATTTCATTCTTAAAAATAAAGTGAATGAAACTTTAACTAATAAACTTAAACTTTTGAGGTGAATAATTATAATATCATCATTATCATCATCATACCCAGTGTTCCCGCACATAGATACTCTATGGTCAGGGTTCGGGGAAGGAAGGTCGACAGCGTCTCATACCCAGAAGGAGAGGGCGGTCATAAGAGTCCTTCGGCTCTATAGTAGTCTTCAAGGATAAGACCTGCAAAAATCTGAACCTGCATCTTACACCCACGTTAGCCAAACATAAGGATCATTTATAAATTTATAAACGATACAGGTAAAAGAGGCAGTGAATAGCGACGATGAAAGACACAAAACAGTAACAAACAAGTCTAGTAATCTAGGACGTGAATAAGGCGCCGCCATGTTGCTCTATCCCTAGTCAGGTCCTTAGAGAGGTGTAGTTCGACCAGGTCGCTGTTAATCTGCTCCTCCCACGTCCTCTTAGGCCTTCCCCGGCTTCTCTTGCCCTCCACTATGATGTGTTCAACCCTTCTCACTGGAGCGTCATGGGTGCTTCTCTACACATGCCCAAACCATCTGAGCCTGTTCTCCCGCATCTTTGCAGAGAGAGGTGCAACCCCTAACTTCTCCCTAAACTTCTGATTTCTAATCCTGTCCATCCTTGTCTTACCACACATCCATCTCAGCATGCGCATCTCTGTTACATCCATTCTCTGCTCGAAAGCCTTCTTTACAGGCCAGCACTCTGTTCCGTACAACAAAGTCGGCCTAATCGCAACACGGTAGAATTTCCCTTTTAGTCTACTAGGAAATCTTTTATCACAAAGCACCCCAGTCGCTGCTCTCCACTTGAGCCAACCTATTTGTATACGGTTAGTAACGTCATCCTCAATCTCCCCATTGTTCTGAATTACTGAACCCAGGTATTTGAACTTGGACGTGCATGCAACAGCTTCTCCCCTGATGGACACCTCTGGCTCCCCTATCGATTCTGTCCCACTAAAATTACATCGCATGTATTCAGTCTTCGAGCGACTTATGCGCATCCCCTTACCCTCCAAGGCTTCCCTCGATTCTTCCAATTTACTATTAGCTTCCTCCTTAGTGTCTGCGGCCAAGACTATATCATCGGCGAAAAGCATACACTTGAGAACATATTACTATAATATAGAAATATTGTGTAGATATTTAGTTTCCATAAACTTATTGATTAGGATTTTTTTGATACTCATTTATTTGTAGACTATTACGATTCTACGATTCGATTCTACAGGTAGGAACGATTCCAAGTAAAATTCCGATTTTAACAACTTTATCTGTAGCATAGCAAGCAATGTAGCAAATTATTTCATTTCTTCGTGTGACTTAAATGCATTTTCTATGGACGATGGATGGACCAGAGTCATCATGCTCAGCCTTTACAATCCACATCTGCAATACACTTGAGAACATATTGCTATAACATAGGAATATTGTGTAGATATTTAGTTACCATAAACTTATTGATTAGGATTGTTTTGATACTCATTTCTTTGTAATGAATCATAAGCAATCAATTCTATACACTCTTTTATGGTATCAGATTGACTAGGTTGCTTTGCTAATTTCTTTTCTCCTTCTACTTCTCTCTTTATTTTTTTTCTTAATCTTTTTCATGGCTTCATTTACAAATTTGCAAATTTGTGAAATTTCAAAAAATTCGGAGCCTCGGCATCACCATGGTGGTTGTGGGGGTCATCGTCCATCTCGTCGTGGTGGCTGGCACCACCGCAGCCTCCACACCGACTAGCAACAGTATGGGCACTCCTATCTTTCTTCTGGGCCGAGGCAACAATATTTCTGGAAGCATGGCCCAACTTAATCCACATGCCATTCCTTCATGGACATTGTTTCTCTCATTTTAATTGGGCCCAAGCACCTTGCTCATATCCTACTCACAATTGGGCTCCTCAACATCGGTCCATCAGTCCATCAGTCACCATTCCACTCTTGGAATTCTTGGGCCACATCCCTTACATAGTTTATGTGTCGGTTCATCTACTTCCACGGGTTATTTGCCTACCAATATCGATCAAGCTATGCATACTTTTTCTTTTTCTTCTCCGAATGAGCAATATTATATGGATACCGATGCTACCTCTCATATGACACACTCTCAAGGTACTCTCTTGAATTATTTTTCTATAAAGCATCCTTATTCTAATAATATTATTGTTGGTAGTGGTGGTATATATGATTCCAGTTAAAGGTCATGGTCATGTATCTCTCCCTTCCCCCTCCCAACCTTTAACTCGTAAAAATGTCCTCCATGCACCCACACTTATTAAAACTCTCATTTCCGTTCGCAATTTACTCGAGATAATTTTGTTTCTGTGGAACTTGATCCTTTCGGATTTTCTGTGAAAGACTTGGAAACAAAGTACATATTCTTGCGATCTAATAGCACTAGCTTTTTTAGCTATCTCCTCTAACATTTGGCATTATCGTCTAGGTCATCCGGGAAACACTATTTTAGATTTTTTGTCTACTTCTCGTTCTATCAAATGTACTAAAAATTCATCTTTTTTTTGTCAATTGTGTTCGTTACGCAAACATGTTAGTCTTCTATTTAATGCTTCATCGTCTATTAGTGCTCGTCATTTTGAAATATTACATAGTGATTTATGGACTTCTCCGGTTTCGAGCCCATTAGGGGTACAAATATTATGTTTTGTTTCTTGATCATTACACTAATTTTTTATAGACATTTCCTTTATTCCGCAAATCTTAAAAATATGATATCTTTGTGAATTTTTATCAATATGTCCATACCCAATTTGATCATGGGTATTATATTTTGTTTTTCTTGTCCTCAAACATCATCTCAAAATGGCAAATCCGAGCAAAAAATTAGATCGATCAACAATATTATTCACACTATTTTGTGCCATGCATCTCTTCCTCCGTCTTTTTGGCCTCACGCCTTAAATACGGCCACGTATCTTCTTAATATTCTCCCATCCAAATTACTTGGTTATCTCACTCCTACTCATCTTCTTTTTCATAAAGCTCCTACATATAATCATCTTAGAACTTTTGCGTGTCTATGTTTTCCGTTAATTTTTTTCTTCCAAAATCTATAAACTTCAACCCCGCTCCTCTCTATTTGTCTTCTTGGGCTATCCTTCATCACATCGCGATTATAAGTGCTATAATATCGCGTCTCGTAAGATTATTATTTCTCGACATATGCTTTTTGACGAGTCCACTTTTCCCTTCTCCCAAAGTGCCAAACATACTCCTCACGAGTATGATTTTTGCAACACAATATCCCGCAAATCGTGCTTCAGCCCACTGCTCTCCTTTCTAGCCCACTCTCTGCTGAGCCTAATAACACATCCCACCCGTCAACTTCTCCCCTCCCTTCCTTACTCCCTGGTCCCAATCCAATACCCTACCCAGTCCAGCAATCTTCCCCTCACCTTCCCTCGCTATTTCACCCACTGGGCCTAGTCCAAAAATTGTACCTCTTCCCTCCTTTCCAACTACTTCTCCCCCCATAGACCTGCCTCACGCGGCCCAGTCATTGAACCACCTTCCAACTCCACCACCCACCTTCTCCACCGGGAATGACCACCTGTAGTAAGCATGGTATATTCAAACCAAACCCTAAATATTCATCTCATGCTTTTTCTGTCTCCCTTATCCCCTACCTAAAAATCGCATACATGCACTTGTGATCCTAACTAGAAACAGGCTATGAAAGAGGAATTTGATTCTTTAATTGAAAATAATACTTGGGATCTTGTACATCGGCCCCCTGGTGCTAATATTATTCGTTCATTGTAAATTTTTCGATTGAAAACCAAGTCTGATGAATCTTTTGAGCGCTGTAAGGCGCGTCTTGTGGGTGATGGTAAAATTCAACGCAAGGGCATTGATTGTGATGAGACTTTTAGCCCTGTGGTCAAACCCACTTCTATTCGCATTGTTTTGACTATTGATTTTTCTAGATCTTGGTATATTCATCAGTTAGATGTCAAAAAAGCGTTTCTTCATGGTCATTTGGATGTGACTATTTATATGCATCAACCGGTAGGTTTTCGTGACCCTAATTATCCCAATCATGTTTGTCTCCTCCGGAAGTCTCTGTATGGTCTAAAGCAAGCCCCCCGGGCTTGGTATCAATGTTTTTCTAATTATGTTACTCCATTGGTTTTCATAATAGCATTTTTGAGCAGTCGTTATTTATTTATTGTCATGGATCCGAGATTGCATATCTTCTGTTATATGTGGATGATATTATTCTTACTACTTCCTCTAATAGTCTTCGCCAGTCTATTATGGCAAAGTTAAGCTCTGAGTGTGCCATGAAGAACTTAGGTCCTCTCAGTTATTTCTTGGGTATTGCTGTCACTCATACTTCTACAGATTTATTTCTTTCTCAACAAAAATATGCGGCTGAAATTCTTACCTTTACTCGACCAGATATTTCTTATGCCGTTCAGCAAATATGTCTATATATGCATGATCAGAGGATTGAACATATGGCTGCTCTTCATCGCATTGTTAGATACATCAAAGGCACTCTTGATCATGGTTTGCAATATAAGTCAGTTGTGTCTTCCCTCATTTCCTATACCGATGGCGATTGGGGAGGTGGTCTAGATACTCGATGTTCTACTTCTGTTTATTGTGTTTTTTTGGGTGATAACCTTGTTTCTTGGTCTGCTATGTGGCAACCTACGGTTTCTAAGTGAAGTGTCGAAGCAGAATATCGAGGTGTTGCTAATGTTGTTTTTGAAACTTGCGAGATTCGTAATTTGTTTCTTGAGCTTCGTTGTCCTATTACTACCGCTACTCTTGTATATTTTGATAATGTTAGTGCCGTTTATTTATTGGGCAATCCCGTTCATCATCAACGCACTAAACACATAGAGATGGACATTCATTTTGTTCGTGAGCACATCAAACGTGGTGCCATTCGAGTTCTTCATGTTTCCTCTCATTATCGAATTGCTAATATTTTTACCAAAGGTCTTCCTCAAGTTCTCTTCGATGATTTTGGCTCCAATCTCAGCGTCCGCAAACCTCCCGATTCGACTGCGGGGGTGTGCTAGAATATAGGAATATCCTTGATATCTTGTATATTTTGTGAATCAACAAATCATTGGTAATTATATTAGTTTCCATAAACTTATTGATCAGGATTGTATTTGTACTCATTTCTTTGTAATGAATCATAAGCAATCAATTCTATTCACTCTATTACATATTAGATTAACAGGATTGATATAAGCATAAATTATTGGAAATAAACAGGATCGACCCTAGAGGTGGGCAAGAAGGGCCACCGTCCAGGGCCCAATAAATTTGAGTAGAAATTAGGTTAAAAAAGGGGAACTGTAAAATATTCAAATAGGCCCGAACTATGCGTCAAAAAGGAAATAAAAAGTGGGAATTTAAAAACACTAGCTGAAAAAGTTAAAAAGTAACTGGTAAAAGCTTCTGATAGCCTGTCATGATTTATGCTTGAGTTATTAATTTTTTTTCCCAATGCCAGAGGTACGATATGAATCTCTTCTTTTTCTTATTTTTGCTTAGTTTTTTATGGGTTATTTTAGTTGCTTTATTTTTGTGGGATTTAAGATGGTTGCTTCCATTATTTTTTGCTTTTTTCGATATGATAGTTTTCGTTTGTTTAGTTTCGGTAGGATAATGATTGTTTCTTAGCCTTTTCTAGTTAGATGTCTAGGCCCTAGGGTACGGTTGAAATTTTTGTTTGTAATTAAGATTAGTTTCTATTATGAAAGCTATTGTCTTCTCCAAAAAAATATGAATTTAAATTGTCAAATTCAACCATGTTATTCTTTTGATAATTTCTTTAAACTGAGTATTATTTTTATTTGTCTAAATTTGTAGATTTGAGTTTTTGCATGAGTATTTTAGTTATAAGGGCATAAAAAATTGGTGGAATTGAGAAATTCTTTTGATGGTGGATGATTCCATGAAAATCTTGTTGGATATTTAGAGCAAATAGGACATTATCCAAGGCTTATATGCATGTACCTAAACATCAAATAAGCAAAAACGTAACAACGAAGCACAAATGGGCCTGCTCAACCTGTTGCTCGTTCGAGCAACATAGTGCTCGTTCGAGCATGGGGTCCAAAATGGGTCAGAATGCTTTAAAACCTTCTGTTTGGCATTTTTGGCATTTGCTCGTTCGAGCACCTATAGTGCTCGTTCGACCACTTTGAGATCTTCGCGTCTGAAAGTCTTTGGAAACTGTTTTGCATCATGCTCGTTCAAGCACCTAAAGTGCTCGTTCGAGCAACCTTGAAACAATGTGTCTTTTCGTGAAGCTAAGCTATGCTTCATGAAGGCTTGTGTTGTTATGGACGGGTGTTTTATATCACTAAAACACTCTAAATGCCTGGTAACCACCAAGCATTGATTGGATGAAGACATGTGACTCTTCACACTCTATAAATAGGTGTGGGCACATGCATTTCAGATCACTCTTTGATAGACTCAGAATTCTATTGTTCTTTCTCTCATTTTCTCTTGATTCATGGTAAGGAGCAATTAACTTTACTATTGTTTTTCTGATTTCTTTTCTTTGTAAACACATTGTTGTTTAGTTCAATCGATTTGCACTAATTGGTTGATGAGATTGATTGTATCTCTTTGTGAGTTTCCATTATCATAAATCTTGTGCCTTTGTAGGGGAAATATCACAAAAGGAAAGCATCATTGACGCCTTCAATCTTTTATCCAGATTTCCGTAGTGACGTTTAACGTTACAAACTAATCTTCTCTACACCGTTCATCCTTGTTCGTGTTGAAGCCTTGAAGAAGTTCTTTGCCATACACACAAAGGAGTTTATACATAGTTTATGTTGTATAATAGTAGTGTAGTTTGTAATTTAGTGCATTTCCTTTTGTAACATTTATAACAAATCTATGGTGTCTAACAAATTTTCTCATATCTGTTATTATCTTATATTCTTCTCTTTTTCATATACTCTCATATTTACTACTCTTAGTTAGTTTGTAAACACTATTCCTCAATCACTTTTAATATTTGTTTTGTTCTTAATATATTTAAGTTAATATATATTGTCAAATGGAAACTTATTTGATTTTTATTAATATAAATTTTATTTATATTAATTTTTTATAATTTTTATTGAAGTTATTTAAAATTATAAAGTGCATTGATAAATATACCAAAATCAAATGGAACAATATAATAATAATGAATAAGAAATATAATATTTGCCTTGTCAATATTTTATCTTTACTGGATTTTTCTTTCTATTGGTTTATAGCCTTCCATGGATAAAATAAAATTCCAATTTACTTTTATCATTATTCTTCTCATTTTCAAAGGGTTTTTGCAATTTCATACCTTTATCCAGTTTTTGATATAAATTTACAAATTCTTGTAAATATTGCAAAATTGTTTAAAATGGCGTCAAACTGTCATTTCGCCAAGGGCCTCAAAAAGTTCAGGGCCGGCCCAGGAAATAAACCAAGACTTGGTTTACTATACCTGCTAAAATGTATTGAGAGATGTTAAGATGAAATTGAATTAGTGTAAACTAAGGGTAGATTTCAAAGAAAGGGTACTTATTTATTGGAAGTGCCTGTATACAAAGTTCTTAAAATCGAGATTATAATTGAAATCATTTCAGACTTGTAGAATTGAATTGGTATAATCAAAATAAACTTAAATTTGCGATCTAGTCATAATTATTCACCTCTAATGTTCAAATTTATTGATTAAAAATTTTTCACTTCATTTTTAAGAATGAAATAAAAAAACATTTAATAATTAGTTGAGATCTTCATGCCCTTAGTTTACCGTTGAGGTGATGATAAAATTAATTTTTAAAAAATTATGATGATGAACAGGGGTGGAGCAAACAATTTAGAGGTCTTTATATTTCATAAATTTCTAAAATTGAGGCCTTTTATAATTAAAAGAAAAGATTTTTTTAACTAAAAAAATAATAAACACCATTATAATTTCTTAAATATAAATTAAGTTGTTTAATATTAAAATTTATTCTCTAATGTTAAGAGAAAGAAATAGTACTTCATAGATGGATCACTAATAATAAAAAGAGTTCAAGTTTGAAGGGTTTAAAAATTTAAAAATAAATTTTTGATTATTTTTGTAAATTAAGTTAGTGATAATTGATGTTTAATGAATGTGTAACATTAAATGAGCTAAGAAAAAATATTTGGAAGGTAAAGAGTTGTTTTGAAAAGAGATAAAAAAGGAGAGTAAAAATGTAATCAATAGGTTTTGAACATACGACCATTGATAAATTAAGCAAAACCAACAACTCTACACAATAATATGTTATTCCAATATGTTTTTTTAATTTGAGGCCCTTTAGGTTCGGGGCCTTGTGCGGTTGGACGCCTTGCACGGCCCTAGAACTGCCCCTGATGATAAATCGTTAAATTGTATTATGGAGTAAAAATTAATAAAAGGTGATACACAAGATAGATTAAAAAAATTAAGCATAAATGTGTAGAATTGAATTGTTGAATTATAACATCGTAGAATCGTGTTATGATTCTACCTGTTTGAATTTTATTTAAGATAGAATTGTAAGATTCTACCAACTTACAATTCTACCTACAATTTGAACCGCTTTCTTATTTTTGAATCGTAAAATCGTAGATCAGAATCCCGATTTTAATAGCCATGCATGTATGCTTTAATTCAGAGAACAGTCCATTGAAGGTCCTTACAAGATAGTGATTGCCCTTGATTCAGATCAGTAACCAACTTAACTATGAACAAAGTTGTGTATGGATAAATATACCCACAAAGTATCTTTTTGAACTATTTATTTGCTTTACTTACCGATGTAGTTAATCATACAATCTCAGGGAATATCAGCTGAATACCTGCTGGAATATATTGTGAGATATGCTAAGATGGAGCATATTAGGTCAACATATTATGTTAACACTTAACAAGCCTGTAGTAATGTAAAAAACAGCTTTATGCCCAGAAAGATAACGTTCTGTAGTTTCAAGCATTACCATCGATATGCATCACAAGGGATCAATATTGTAGACCCAATCCGCAACACCATAGAAATCTTCTTACATTTTTACATACAACACAACACAGCGATGAGCTGGTCTAAGTATCAAGCATTAGCAATCACTAACGGCCCGTTTAGTAGTTGGTAATAAATGGTTAGTGCCGTTCTTGACATTTCGTGGGCCCTTGGAAAATATAAAAAGGGCTCTATTATAATTTTTCAGAAAACGATGACGTATGAGAAATCGAACGATGAGTTTCAATCTCCAATAATATTACTAAGATCGAAATTGCAAAGTCGTGTGAAACAAATTACGCAAACAATATAAATTGATGTTTGTAGGAATAAAATGCAATAATAAACGACACAAAATATTAACGAGGTTCACCAAATTTTGGCTACGTCTTCCTGTGTAGTATCTCTTGTATTATTATAATTTGATAAATTACAATTAGAGAAGACGTGAGGCTAAGTGTTTGGCTTGGGGTATGTGTTTGATTTTTGTGGATGATGTAATGAGTATACAAGCTCACTATTTATAGGGACTAAGTTAATAACTGAATTACACATTAAAAGACCACAAATAAAATAGAGCAATTAACTCCTTGGAAGACCAACAACTGCTGCCTAGAATCCTTGCTCGACTTGTGCTCGTTCGAGCATATAGCTAGCTCGTTCGAGCACTTTACACACGAGGCTACTGACCTGAAGCTAGGCTGCTGCTCGTTCGAGCATGTCAGTTCAGTATGTTACTTGATTCAACTAATGCAATTTCTTGTTCAAGGCCTCTTCACAACAAATTAGCAACTCTTGGATACCTTCATTAATCTCATTCATGAACCACATAATTCTTGTGTTTAAGTCTTGATTCAATACCATCATAACTTCTTATATTTAATCACTCTTAGACACCATATTCAACACACATTTAACTTACTCATTAACTTACTCTAACAGGATTCCATCCTAAGAGTCACACTTGAATTCCTACATTAATTTGGTGCACTCAAGTCACACCATCAATTACAACAATCTCCACCTTGACTTGAGTTCACACAAGTCAATGGAATTCTCTAATTCACTCCATAACATAATATAACAACTTACACCATATTACTTACTCAAAATAAAAACAAAAATAAAATTAAGACAACTTATGTGCACAAACATGACACATGCACTAAAATGCCCTCAAAGGGCTCCCAATAGAGTATGAATTCAATTACCAATCAAGTTCATATATCCCATAGACTCATTGGAGTATGTTGGAATTATTCTCGAACCTTCGTTGTTTAAAGAAGTATCAACATTATCATCATTGTGCTTGGTTGAAGTAGTGGACACACAAGCCGAACTAATTAAGGTTAAACCCACAAGCATATACAAGCCATCATTTATGGATCCTTTCTTGATCAAATTAGGACCCTTGCCTACCTTCAAAACTTCACCTTCACCAATGCATCAAAAACCTTCTTTATCCAAAATACTAAGAGAAATTAAGTTTCTACTCATACCTGGAACATGAAGGACTCCGATCAATGTTCTTTCAACACCATCAAACATGACAATTTTAACATCTCCAATACCAACTATCAGACAACTAGCCTCATTGCCCATAGTGACTTTCCCTCCATCAACCTTTTGATAAGTTAAGAAGAGATTTGAGTTAAAAGTCATGTGTCTTGAACATCCCAAATTCAAAATCCATGAGTCACCACCCTTGTATTCATTTGTAACAACGAGAGCACCAACATCATATACCTCACCTTCAACATAGCAAGCTTCGGCGGCAATAGCTTTATTGGACTTGCATTCATCGGATTGTTTGGCTTTTAATTTCCAACAATCTTTCTTGAGGTGGCCTTTATTCTTACAAAAGTTACAAGTCATGCCCCTTTTGTTCCTACTCGAATCCTTCACAAACAACGCATAATTGGGATCTTTGGACTCCTTTAGAGCAAAGTGAGAATCAATAAGGTCCTTTTGAATTAAAGTCTTTCTAACATCCTCACTACTCAATGTGTCTCTTCCATATAACAATGTTCCCCTAAAGTGCTTAAATGAAGGTGGTAGTGAAACCAATGATAAGATAGCCAAATCCTCATCATCCACTTTTACATCAATATTTTGCAAATTCATAATTATTGTGTAAAATTCATCAAGGTGCGGTTTCATCAGCTTTCCTTCTTGCAATCGGAGATCATACAAACGACTCTTTAACAAAAGACGATTGGTAACACTCTTTTCGATATAGAGTGATTCCAATATTTTTCCAAATGCCTTTAGAACTTTTCTCCTTGACAACTTCTCTCAAAACTTCATTAGAGAGTGATAACTCTCTATTTTACCCTTGTTTTATACCAATTTATTGTGTATTTTCATGCGGTTGCTGTTCCTTCTTATTACTTTTATGGGATTCAATCGCCCTTGTGTAGGGTATTTTGTGCTTTGCTCGTTTTTGCAGAATTGACCCCCTTTTTCCGAGAAAAGCAAGTTGGGGACGATACGCCCCTAATCCCCCGGAGGTTTTTGAGAAAGAATGGAGCTAAACCGAGGATAGGAGATAGTCCCAAGCATTCATGTAAAGGCAAGAAGGCAAAAAGGACTTGGAATTGAGCATTTTAAGAGCCTTTGATGAGATCGATCGGTCGATCCCTGGAGATCGATCAGTCGATCTCTTTGCATCAGCATTCTAGAAGACCAAGGCAACAACATTTGGATATCGATTGGTCAATCTCCTTAGATCGATCGATCGATCCCTTTGCATCAGCATTCCAGAAGACCAAGGCAACAACATTTGGAGATCGATTGGTCGATCTCCTGAGATCGATCGATCGATCTCTTGCAGTAGCATTTCCAAAAGACTTAAGCAGCATCATATGGAGATCGATTGGTCGATCACTTTAGATCGATCGGTCGATCTCATAACTTGCATTCTCCAGAAGCATCTTTTGAGGAGTTAAGTGATCGATCGGTCGATCACTTTAGATCGATCGATCAATCTCTTTTCGAGGATGGGTCTTTTGCTGATTTCTCATACTTGGCGGCCCTCTACACGTCATTCAAGGAATTATTCTCTACTTTAGGCTAAAAGGGTTTCACCATTTTGGAAGGTGCTATATAAAGAGAGTTGGTGTAAACATTAAATATACTTAGTTTTTGCGCTATTTTTCATTACTCAAGTTTTATTGCTTATTTAGTTTTCATTCTAGCAAGAACCGTAGCTTTTATTTCTTTTGGCAACCTAAATCTTGAAAATCACAAAAACACTTTAGTTAAGGTTTATTGTAGTTATTATTCATTCAATCCACTAGTTTATTGCAAGTTTGGAGTTTTCTTCTTCATCAACCTCCATTGTTGAGAATTTGAGCTTCATTATTTTTCTGGGTTTTACAACTTTGTTGTCCAATCGTTCTCATCATTTGTGGGTATCTTCTAATACTTCTTCTTAGTTATTATTGATAGTTTGTTCTTGTTTTCATGCTTTTTTGTGTTTTTCACCATTGTTGCTCAATAGCTTTATGATTTGGGTTCTTGTGTTTGTTGATTTTACAATATCTTATTATATTATCATTTATGGTGTCTTTAAGCATTAAAATGAGTAGTGAGCAGTTTTCTAGGGTTGGAGTTAACTCAACCCTTATGATGGCTTGAAGACAATGAAACTCTAGTTGATTTTGGGTTAATTAAATGCTTAGATAAGGGGTTATTCTACCCATTGGCTAAGGATTCTCATGACTGCTTCCAACATACCAACGAGAGTTGGATTTTGAGTAATCTAATCTTTAATCAATGGATGGAATCGGGTGTAGGGGATCAATGACGATTGAACCTTGCATCTATCCTCTCATTTAAGGGCTTTATCATTCACCTACGAGAGTAGGGAAGGATGAGGAAGTAGCGAATAATTTATAGCCCGAGATCTTCATCTTCACTCACGAGAGTGAGGATGGTGAAGAGCTTGGAGGCAATCCCAAGCCCGATCAAGGATCGGATTGCTCCTCTTAGTGTGATTCGCTACTCTTTTATCACCCTTAAGAAGCTAGTGTATCATCATTGAATAGTCATCATGCATGAATGAGTTAACTTGACCCCCTTTTTATCATTGATTGTTAAACCTTTTTTTTTCTTTTGCATATCTTTCTATTATTACATTCAACAAACCCCCTTTTCATCCGACTAATCCGCAAAGAAAATTGCATACCCTTGCTCCTTGTGTTCGACCCGTATGTGCTACAACACCGTGAACTTGCGGTAACTCACTCATTGAGATAAATTGGTGTGAACAAGTATTTGGCGTCGTTGCCGGGGAGCAAGGCAACTTGTGAATTTTCTTTTGCAATTAGTCTTTAGAATTGTTATTAGTTTCCTCATTTTGTTATTCCCCCTCCCCCGAATTTTACTTTGTGTTCTTTGGTTTTTCTTGTAAACCTAGTGAAAGACAAGGGAAGAGAAATCAAAGTGATTTGGGAGCAATGACAAGTCAAAAATCTATTTGGGAGTATTCTTGTCCCGATGTTACTTCACTTGGTACTAGCATAGTGTGGCCAACCATCACCGCCACACATTATGAGATCAAGCCATCATTTATCAACTTCATTTCTCAAGATCAATTCTCGGGCACTGAGTTGGAATGCCCTGTCACTCATCTTGAAGAGTTCAAGGGAAAATGCGCTACCACAAGGCATGCTGACATCACTGATGAGCAACTAAGATTGATTTGCTTTCCTTACTCACTCAGAGGGGTGGCAAAGGATTGGTTGAGAGCCGAGGAGAAAGGAAAATATGCTACATGGGATGCTTTGGTCAAAGGCTTTACATTTTACTTCCTTCCCCCGACCAAGGTTTCCAAACTTCGAAATGACATCCTTCATTTTCATCAAGAGGTGGGAGAGAACTTCTATGAAGCTTGGGTTCGATTTAATGGATTTCAAAGGAGGTGTCCATACCATGGGTTACCCGAATGGCTTATCTTCCAAACATTCTACATGGGGTTGCACGAGGACTACTGATAACGGGTTTTTAACGCGTCGTTATACGCTAAGAACCTAAGCTATGCAAACACATTTATAAACACCCTAAATACAACTATAGTGAGTATAGAGGTAAGTTTGGGGATCGAACCACAAGAACAAGGGGTGCTAGACTAAAGAGTTGGTGTGTGAAAGGTTGATGGTTGGTATGTAGGAGGTTGGGTGTGTGAACTAAACTAATGACAAAAACAAACAAGGAAAGAAAGCGGGCTTAGGTTAGGTCCACCCTAGGTAGGTCTATTGGAAATAAAGATAGGTTAGGTCGAAGGAGATCGAACAAAGGTCAATCGAGACACTCTAGATTACATGGGGAAGTTGATGACTTATAGTCAATGCGAACGACCCATAATCGCCCTGTGTCTCACAAGGGAGTGGCAGGACAAGATATGTATCGAATATCAATCAATCAAACCAATATCAACCTCAATCATCTTCCTAAACATTAAACACAAGACCAAAGCCCTAAGGTTTCTCTAACCCAAATCCCTTAAATCTACTACTCTAGCATATTTAAACTAACTACAACTAAGAACATGAGAGAAATCATGAATGAAAACATTAGGACAAGAGGAAAAACCAACAAGAAACAAGAACAAAGCAATAAATATAACTACCATCTACTCTACAAAGTAATAAGAAAAGCAAGAACAAGATTGAAGAACAAATGAACAATAAAAGAAGCAACAATCAAAACAAAAGTAAAGTAACCATTAAATGACATCAAAGTAAAGATATTGAAAGCAAGAAACTAATAAATAAAAGTAAACTTACATAAACTTGGAATGAAATTGAAGATACAAAACTTGAAATGTAAAGAGAAAGCAAAAACTCTAATCTAGGGCATAAAATTGAAATGGAAAACAATAAATTGATGTTCTAAGTTGAGAGTAAAACTCTCAAAATAGGCATAAGGGTTACATTCAGATTTTAGGGGGTATATATAGCCTAGGAGTAAAGGGGATAAAAGCCCTAAGTGGCCCATGTATTTAGCTTGTGAAGAAATTTGTTTCCGCAAAAAGGAATCACCATTCGGCCGAATATTTGTGTCATTCGGTCGAAACTCGACCTGCCGCAAAGAATCAAAGAATTATGTTGCATTCAATTTCCATTCGGTCGAATGGAAAAGTTGTTCGGGCGAATTAATTCATTCGGTCGAATGAGATTTCATTCGGCAAAAACAGTAGCTTTTAGGAATTAGAATGCTCTGGGCTTTACACGTTCATTCGGTTGAGCTTGTTTTATTCGGCCGAAATTGGTCCGCTTTGCCGCCCACTTCAACGAGTCACCATGAAATAATTATTAAGATGCTTCACATAATTCCAAAGCTTGCCTAACTTTTCATGCCGCCTAACTTGGATTACTAACATTTCATTGTTGCCTAACTTTATATATATATATATATATATATATATATATATATATATATATATATATATATATATATATATATATATATATATATATATATATATATATATATATATATATATATATATATATATATATATATATATATATATATATATATATATATATACACCAAAATTTATCGAGGCCTTCGCGAATGTCTCCAAATATGCGTCGAACTTTAACAAGGCCCCCACGAATGTCTCGAAATCAGTACTGAACTTTTACGAAGCCTTTGCGAATGTCTCGAAACGCGTGCGTCTTCTTCGATTACGATGCCTATGTCTCGAACTCGATTCGAATCACCTCGAAACGAGCTCGATCATCGCGATATCTTCGGGGATGACCCGAAGCACTTGTGAGCGCCTCGAAACACGTGCGTTTCCTCCGACTTTGATGTCTAAGCCTCGAACTCAACCCGAATCACCTTGAAATCTCCCAAAAACACCTAAAATGATCTCTAAACACCATGGAAACAAGATCAAGGTAAAATCGAGTATATAGAGCATAAAACCAATGTAAAACATCGAGATAAGACACCAAAGTAGGGCTATAAATGTGCTCTAAATCGAGCACATCAACACCCCCAAGCTTAGCCTTTGCTAGTCTCTAGCAAAGAGACTAGGTAGGAACAACATGAAAGCACATGGGCACCCAACAAACAAACTAACTACAAAAGCAAAACAAAACTAAACTATGAAAGCAATAAAACCTAATACTCACTGTCGTAGGAATCACGATCGCACTTAGCACGTACGACAAGCCCTTTAAACCTCAAGGTCTCCCAAAGAGGACGAGTTAGGTCTCGTGAGGGTTTATCAGAAGGAGACCCACAAATCCTATGCAATGCAAATGCAAGGATGAGAACTATATGCAACTAAAAACTACGATGCAAAATCTAATATGATGCAATGTAAGGTGAGCGGAAATCAAAGCAACGCGAGCTGTGTACAAGCAAAACTCTTCCCTAGCCATAGGCGTGCAAGTACAATGGTCTCAAAGAGCGCAATACCAAAGAGAATGACCAATTCCACAAACTCGAGATCACTAGGGTAAGCTACATCACAGGCTATGCCACCCACTACCTAGAGAGGTCACAAGTCTACGCTCCCCGGGTAATTTCTCAAAAGATGTGAGAAATATACAATGACGCTCATGTGTTTGATTATGGTTCGTGTTTCGCTCAAAATCATCCGACTAAAGATGAGTCGGGAATCAAACACCTAATAGGGGAGAATCATGGGGATTGTGTCTTATCTTACTCCAGTAAAGAACAAACTAAACGGACCAAGTCGAACAGGTTAGCACAAGGGTTGTAATGTTGGCTTAGGGTTAAGGTGGGATACATTTGGGAATGTGGAGCTAAGTAGAGGATAGCAAGTGATCCTAAACAAAATACCCACAAACATTTCATAACAAACCAATGAAAACCATATCCAACAACAAACAATAACCCAATAACATGTAAGCACAATGATCTCCATCATCAAACACTATCAAAACATGTAAAATCTAATAAACACAGGTGTCTCCAAGCTCATCTCCCAATAATATAACGACCTTCTCACTCACATGTATTGTGTATGTGTATAAAAACTCAATGAAAAACAAGAGAGAGGTCTCCTCAAAACATAGAATGTGTATGAATAATAACAATGAAAGCAAGGGAGGAAATAGGAGAGAAATAATAAGAGCTGGATTATGAAATAAGTGGAGTCATGAAAACCAACAACCAATCAACACAACCAATAACCCACAAATCACTGTAACACACAACAAACCCCACTATCACAAAGCTATCCTCTAGGTAAGAAGAGGGAACAATTTGGCTCATGTGGAGGCTAAATAATGTGGCTACAAAAGAAAAGGAAAGGCAAAAACTTGGCTTATCCTAAAGTCAATTGCGTTCAAGGTAGGCTATTTGGCTATGTAGCTAAATTCTAGCGAACGTGTTATCATCCCTGGTCTCAAGAAAAGCCGACTATACTGGAGAAGAACCGACACAATACTTAGATCCCCTAACTAGCACACAAAATGAATGGAACTCGCAAGGAGTCCAACAAGGCTCAATACTCACAGGCTAGTCGAAATGCGCCTCTAAAGGTAGACAACCAAGCCACAAACCAGGCAAACCCCAATTCCCCCAAGCTATGCGGAAAATAGGCCAAACTCTAGGTCCCAAAACATGCACAGGGCTAAGGAAATATGAGTTTGCATAAGGTCAGACCGCAGAAGTACACACCAGAAGCAAGCATGCCAGTTTCACAACTCAACCATCTTATTGAAAACTAAACATGAATATGCGATATCTACACTATGTATGAATGCAAGATGAACATGTGAAATATATACAAAAATAATATATGCAATGAACTAAACTATAGCTATATGAAACTAAATGCACAAACAAATGGGTGGAGCGACAATGAAGTTGACCATCCCACCCCCAAGCTAAAGCTTTGCTAGCCTCTAGCAAAGGAGGAGAGGATAAAGATAAAATATTAAAAACCATGGTCAACAAAATTATCGAAACACCCAACACAAACACAAGCTAGCCAAAAAGAGAGAAGAAGGTCATACCTAGGCTAGGAGGGCTTTCACTCCTAGCATTACCATCACCACCATGAAGTGGTCTAAGAACTCTCCGCTCCTCAAAAGAAGTGGAGGCATGAAGCGCGAGGCTTGAGCAATCGCCACCCCCAAGCTTGGGTGAAGCTACATTCTTCATGTTTGCCTCATACGCACTTTTGAGCCTTCTTTCTCCTACTCACCCTTACGGGACCGTTAGCATTGACCCTCTCAATATCATCAAACAAAACACAAGCAAAACTTGTGGAGGGTCAAGTCTAAGGGTCGTTTGGGTCTGTAAATACTAACAACCAACACTACAAACCAAACGTGAGCAATGACTAGCAAAAATGCAATGCAATGAATGCAATGTAAAGAATGCAAAACAAAAATGAAGCAAAAAGAATATCTACAGTTGGGTTGCCTCCCAACAAGCGCTTCTTTTAGGTCTCTAGCTAGACCCGACTCACTACGGGGTAGCGAGTCAAACTCCGTAGGAGTTTATCATATTCACTTCCCACAACCGCGGAGGTTGGGGAGTGAAAGAGGGAGAGAAGAAAGAAAAGGGGGAGAAACACAACAAAAACCGACTTTCCATGACATGATGAGAAGTCGGGGGAAGGATGAACGGAGGGAGGGGGAAGGGAAGCAAGAGGCATAGCAACACAAGCATCAAAGCAAGCATGAACATGAACAACCGGGAGCTTCTCATGACAAAGAGGTGTAAGGTGAGACTCAACAGAAGGCATAACAAGGGTATGCACTTGAGACTCAATAAGGGGCAAGTCTACCTCTAGGTCATCGATTCCACTAGCTAGATGATCGTGCACATATGTGAGGGGTGTGTCACTTTGAGGTGCGCAAGGAACCTCATCATGAACCTCATCGGTGAGTGGTGCATCAACACAAGAACATTGATCATCTAGAGGAGAAGGGGAGCTAATGATAGGTTGAGGGGAGTCTAGGTCACGATAGTGGGACTCTAGTCTAGCTTCAAAGACCTTTCTATACATATTAACGCTCCATATTCTCTCCAACTCGGTTCCCACTTGAACCAAAGGGTCACTAGAAGGGAAAGTTGGTGGAATCTCAAGGGGAGGAAAACAAGGGTACTCTTTCCCATAGAAATGTTTGGCCATCTCTTTAAAGAAGTGCAAACAAGTCACAGGGGTTTGGTCAAGAAACGTGTTATCGTGATACTCATCCACGAGTTCCCTAGTTTCACTATTCAAGCCTCCGTAAAGATGATGACAAATTTGCCACATTTTAACATAATACAAGCGGAGGAAGAACGTCTCATATCTAAGAAAATAGCTCCAAAAAGATTCATGCTCAAGTTGATAAATGTTGCAATCCATAGAGAGAAAAACAAAAATAACAAAAATAAAGACTATGCACAAAACACACCAAAACTAAAATCTAAACAAACGCCTTGTCCCCGGCAACGGCGCCATTTTGATAACGGGTTTTTAACGCGTCGTTATACGCTAAGAACCTAAGCTATGCAAACACATTTATAAACACCCTAAATACAACTATAGTGAGTATAGAGGTAAGTTTGGGGATCGAACCACAAGAACAAGGGGTGCTAGACTAAAGAGTTGGTGTGTGAAAGGTTGATGGTTGGTATGTAGGAGGTTGGGTGTGTGAACTAAACTAATGACAAAAACAAACAAGGAAAGAAAGCGGGCTTAGGTTAGGTCCACCCTAGGTAGGTCTATTGGAAATAAAGATAGGTTAGGTCGAAGGAGATCGAACAAAGGTCAATCGAGACACTCTAGATTACATGGGGAAGTTGATGACTTATAGTCAATGCGAACGACCCATAATCGCCCTGTGTCTCACAAGGGAGTGGCAGGACAAGATATGTATCGAATATCAATCAATCAAACCAATATCAACCTCAATCATCTTCCTAAACATTAAACACAAGACCAAAGCCCTAAGGTTTCTCTAACCCAAATCCCTTAAATCTACTACTCTAGCATATTTAAACTAACTACAACTAAGAACATGAGAGAAATCATGAATGAAAACATTAGGACAAGAGGAAAAACCAACAAGAAACAAGAACAAAGCAATAAATATAACTACCATCTACTCTACAAAGTAATAAGAAAAGCAAGAACAAGATTGAAGAACAAATGAACAATAAAAGAAGCAACAATCAAAACAAAAGTAAAGTAACCATTAAATGACATCAAAGTAAAGATATTGAAAGCAAGAAACTAATAAATAAAAGTAAACTTACATAAACTTGGAATGAAATTGAAGATACAAAACTTGAAATGTAAAGAGAAAGCAAAAACTCTAATCTAGGGCATAAAATTGAAATGGAAAACAATAAATTGATGTTCTAAGTTGAGAGTAAAACTCTCAAAATAGGCATAAGGGTTACATTCAGATTTTAGGGGGTATATATAGCCTAGGAGTAAAGGGGATAAAAGCCCTAAGTGGCCCATGTATTTAGCTTGTGAAGAAATTTGTTTCCGCAAAAAGGAATCACCATTCGGCCGAATATTTGTGTCATTCGGTCGAAACTCGACCTGCCGCAAAGAATCAAAGAATTATGTTGCATTCAATTTCCATTCGGTCGAATGGAAAAGTTGTTCGGGCGAATTAATTCATTCGGTCGAATGAGATTTCATTCGGCAAAAACAGTAGCTTTTAGGAATTAGAATGCTCTGGGCTTTACACGTTCATTCGGTTGAGCTTGTTTTATTCGGCCGAAATTGGTCCGCTTTGCCGCCCACTTCAACGAGTCACCATGAAATAATTATTAAGATGCTTCACATAATTCCAAAGCTTGCCTAACTTTTCATGCCGCCTAACTTGGATTACTAACATTTCATTGTTGCCTAACTTTATATATATATATATATATATATATATATATATATATATATATATATATATATATATATATATATATATATATATATATATATATATATATATATATATATATACACCAAAATTTATCGAGGCCTTCGCGAATGTCTCCAAATATGCGTCGAACTTTAACAAGGCCCCCACGAATGTCTCGAAATCAGTACTGAACTTTTACGAAGCCTTTGCGAATGTCTCGAAACGCGTGCGTCTTCTTCGATTACGATGCCTATGTCTCGAACTCGATTCGAATCACCTCGAAACGAGCTCGATCATCGCGATATCTTCGGGGATGACCCGAAGCACTTGTGAGCGCCTCGAAACACGTGCGTTTCCTCCGACTTTGATGTCTAAGCCTCGAACTCAACCCGAATCACCTTGAAATCTCCCAAAAACACCTAAAATGATCTCTAAACACCATGGAAACAAGATCAAGGTAAAATCGAGTATATAGAGCATAAAACCAATGTAAAACATCGAGATAAGACACCAAAGTAGGGCTATAAATGTGCTCTAAATCGAGCACATCAACTACCAAGTTTCTTTAGATGCCGCCTCTGGTGGTTCTTTTATGGGTAAGACTCTTGAAGCCGCCAAGCACATAATCGAGGAGATGGCTTCAAGTTCTTTATGGAGAGATGAGATGACACGTACTAGAGAAGAGTTTGTTGATATGGACATGTCCCATACAATTGAGAAGCCTTTGGGTTATATCAATACCATGTGCAATACCCAGATCCTCAGTTCCTTGATAACCCATTATTTGAACCCCAAGATTATCATTATAACCCTCTTTTTGAACCCCAAAGAGCCCACTTCAATCTAAAACCTAAGGCGTCTAAGGCGCCTCATTAAAAAAAAAATTTAAGCCCAATAAGCCCACTTCTAAAACCTAAGGCGCCTCATTTTCGGTTCTGAAACCCTAGCCGTTTTATGTTCTTCCCAAAACCCTCATTTGCTCTTCTTCCTCTCTCAAAACCCTTCCTCTCTAACCCTAACCCTAGGCGCCGTTTTGAATTGTCTTCTCATCAAATCTTCATCTTCTCAATTTTATTCCCTAGCTTCATCTTCATCTTCATCCCTAGCTTCATCCCTTCATCAATTTTATTCGAAAGCTTCATCTTCTCATCAAAGCTTGGCATGTTCTTGAATTGTTCAAGAAACCTTGAATTGTTCGAAAGCTTGGCATGTTCTTGAATTCTTCAAAGATCCCTTCAAAGATCCATTCATCAAAAGTCCGAGAATCCTCAAAGTTCAGACTGAGAATCTGTAATCGTTTATGTACTTGTTCTTAGATCTAGGTTTTAATCTGTAAAAGTTCTTTGTAATTTCAGACTTAGACTTAGATTTCGATTTCGTCTTTTCATTTTTGTATTGACTGAGAATCTGTAATCGTTTTTGTTCTTGTTCAATGTTACTTCATTTTTGTTCTTGTTCATATCTGGGTAAAATTGAAAATACTAAGGTATTGGCTGATTTGTTCTTGTTCTTGTTCAATGTTACTTCGTTTTTGTTTTTGTTGTTGTTCAATGTTACTTCGTTTTTATTTTTGTTCTTGTTCAATGTTACTTCGTTTTCTTATATCTAGGTTTTAATCTGTAAAAGTTACTTCGTTTTTGTTCTTGTTCAATCGTATATGTCCCAAGTATAAAACGAAATTAAAAAAAAATCTTGAAAATGGGGTATTGGCTGCGGTTGTAATGTCCGCAGCCAATAACAAAACCTCATTTGTTGCTACTCCAAGGGCTGCGAGACAAAACCACAGCCAATACCCCTAAAAAAACTGCAGCAGTTGGCTTTTTTTCCACTAGTGACATTTAACTTACCCATTAACTTACTCTCATAGGATTCCATCCTAAAAGTCACACTTGAATTCCTAAATTAATTTGGTGCACTCAAGTCACACCATCAATCACAACAATTTCAAAATAAATTATGCATAAAAAAATATAAAAAATTCACGTTAAATACATATTATTCATAAAGTATTACAAATTATGTGTTCAAAACTAGCCCTAAAGCAAATTACAATAATTTCCTTCATTCATAATCGACCCCATCTTATGTAAAAATATTTTTAGCTCCTCCACTATTTGTTCTCTTTCTTTTTCCATACCTAGATAAATAATTTTTTTAACAACATCAAATATTTATAAAGTAAGGAACAATAACACTTAATGAATTACAGAATATGTGCTGTCATGTAACCATTAAATTTCTGCCAAAATGTCATATTGTAAAATTCTGCATAATAAATTAGGGAGTAATAATATCAATATAAAAATTAACTAAGGTCAAAATAATTACTCATTAATCAAATCAAAAGTGGACATTGAAGTACCTCCGTGAGTGGCCGCCAATTTTCAAAAGATATTTTAAATATAAATTTCTTTTATCCTAATTCAATTCAAACCATTTGAAAATAAATATAAATTTGAAATAATATCTATAAAAACCCTAAAATAATTAAAATTTAAGAGTTTAAAATAAAAAACGAATAGAATAATAGATTAGGAATTGAAACCGCTTAGAAAAATTAATACCAGAGAAGAATTGAAAAGGGAACCGCAGCATGAGCAAAATGGACCGTGTTCATCAATAACCACTTTTTTTCTACATTTAAATAAATATCAAATGTAACTAAGTAACTGTTGTTTTGAAAATTGGGAGTGTAACTGTAGTAAATATTACAATACAGGAACATTTTTACCACGCGTCAGCCTATAATCAACCTATGATTTAATTTGTAATTTATGTCCTTAAGTACTCTTAATTAATACAATTACAAAATATATAACATCAATCAATTAGAAGGGACTATTGACTTTCTGAATTCATTCATAAAGAATAGTAAACCAATTAGCCACCCACTTCAATATTAATAATTATGACATTGATTAAGAATAGTAAAGCAATTACCCACCCACTTCAATATTAATAATTATGATTGATTTACCTAATCTTTAATGTTACTATACATAAAATTTATTTATAAGTTAAAACTCTTAATACAATTTAACTCTTAATCATAATCAGTACAATTTACTCGATGAATAACAATAATAATAATAATAATAATAATAATAATAATAATAATAATAATAATAATAATAATAATAATAATAATAATAATAATAATAATAATAATAATAATAGACTTTACACTTACCAAATTCATAAAGTACTCTTAATACAATTACAAAATTACGAAATATATAACATCTAACATCAATTAGCCACCCAAACATATAATAAAGTACTCTTTTTTTTTTTTTTTTTTGAAGATATAATAAAGTACTCTTAATAGTTGTAGTGTGTTGTATTTGATACAATTTTAATTTGTGAGTACTAAGAGGGACTATTGACTTACCTAATCTAGATCTTAATCATATATAAAGCACACATTTTATTTTCTCATTCAAACAAACAACAACAATGGCTAATCAGTACAATTTACTCGATGAATTAGCTACACCTGATGATACCGGATTTCTGAAAATAAAGTGTCAAGTTGTATACATGTGGAGAGAGAATGAAAATAATTCGCAGAGAAATTCAATTCATCCGATTTTAATGGACGAAAAGGTAATCAACTTTGAATGTAATTGTATTTTATAAGATCTCTTTTTGAAAAATACTAACTTTAAACATATCGTTTACAGTCAAGCAGAATCAAAACTTCTATATTTAAAGATAGTTATTGTGTTCATTCATCAAAACTGTCATTGGGAAAATTTATACAATTGGACGTTTTAAGCTTTATGAAAACAACGGAGACTATAAAACAACATTCCACAAAAAAAGGATCGTTTTTACAAGATTTACTAATGTAAAAGCTATATGTGATAGTAATATATGTTGCTGTTTCAAGGGTGACAAGTAGAAAAGGCTTAAAGATATTAATATGTAATAGTAATAACAACACAAGTGCAACTACATCTAATGTTGTTTACAAAGAAGTTTTATCAAACATTTGAGGAATGCAATAAAAAATAAATATTAGAATTTTCAATACTTACATTATTAATTATCATAAGACTATCTTTAACATGATCTCCATAATTCAGCAAAATATATGAATGCTTTGATACTAACAATCAACTTTCATCTATGATAAAAATATTACACAACCTGTGCATAGCACGAGTAAATACCTAGTTGGTGTTTAATTGAAAAATGTGAATATTGATTATAATAAATGAAATTGAGAAAAAAAGTAAGGAGGTTAAAAGCCATGGTGCTGAAAATTAGGAAAAGAGAAGCAAGAAAGAAAGCAAAAATGGAAGATGAAAAGTCTAGAGTAGTGTAAACTGCGGCGACATTTACTACGCGTGAAATGCTTTTAGCTTTTAAGTTTTTTTTTTTAATAATAAAGTATTTATATATATTTTAGGCCCCTTATACTTTGGGCCCTAGGCATTTGGGGTTAAATCGACCGCTTTTCTCTAGTTCTTCCTGTGAAGGGATTACGAGTATGGATTGTCTATCAACTTCTCTAACCCAGACCGTGCTCTCAAGCGGGATATTGGATATGATAATGATATTTCAATACCTGTTATAATTCCATCTTTCTTTAATAAGTCATATGAAATAATTATTATAGTGCATGGTGGATGGCCACAATCCTGCTGAGAGTTTTCATGAAGCACCCAAATCTTGCTTTCTTTTATAAATATTGAAAAAGCAACATATAGCTGACCATGCAAAAAGCCTGGTTGCCGAATGTAAATCTGATAAATGGTTTCTAGCACATCATACTACTAAGAAGCTAGTTATGCAAACAATATTTATAAAACACCCTTATACGGCTATAACAAGTATAGAGGTAATTCAAGGATCGAACTATGAAGACAAAGCTAGAGAGACTAAGGACTTGACATAGATAGGTTAAATGGACAAGAGGTTGTATAGACTAAACTATGAAAGCAAATAACAAGCAAATATATAAATGACTAGTTGATAAGAAACAAACGGGGATGGTGAGAATTCACCCTAGGTCGGCTTCAATGGTCTCATGGAAAGCTAGGTCAAGGGAGATCGAACAGTAATCGATCGAGACACTCAAGATAGCGAGGTGAAGTTTGTGACCCTATAAGCCACGCGAACGATCCATAATCGCCCTATATCTCTTGAAGAGTGGCAGGACAAGATTTGAATCGAACATCAATCAATCAATCAACAACAACCTCAACCCTAACCTAACACATGAAGAACAATTACCAAACTTAGCGTTTCACCAAACTATAACCCCTACGGAAGCTACTCACACATACTAGACATTTCGAAAACTAACACTAGTGGAAAAAAAGCTATTGGCTACTAAACATTGGCTGCGGTTCCTAATAAACGCAGCATATAATAGAAAAAAATAAGGCAAAAAAAATTAACACATAGGCTGCGGTTTTCTGTAAAACCGCGGCCAATAACCTACAATAACCTAAAAAAAATTCGAAACACTCAAAGGCTGCGGTTTTCTAATTTGCCCGCAGCCAATAACCTATTAACCCTAATTTTTTCTCTTAAAAAACCTCACACACGCGTCTCTTATAAAAAAACCTCTCACATGCCTCTCTAATAGAAAACCTCTCACACGCCTCTCACATCCGCCTATCATGAAGCTTCCTAATCTGTAGTGGGTAATTTTTTCTCTTGTTTTTGTTTCTTCCTCTCGCTTCTTCCTCCATTTCCCTTCTCTTCCTTCTTTGAATGCAAACTTAACATTTTGCAGCAAAGGGCAATCAAGAAATCAAACGATACTATTAAAGCTTCATCAACAAATTCTGAAGAAAACCCTGAAATATCTACCAACATTTTCAACAAAATATTTGGAGAAACCCATAATTTTGAACCCACTTGTTCTTTATTTTCAACCGATAATCCATTCCGCAGAAAACCCACCAATATATCACAAAAACCCCCATTCTTGAAAACCTAATCATGCCGACCTTAAAACTAAGAAGAGAAATGGAGGTCAAGATGATAGTCTTCACAAAAAGGGTAATACGTTCAAGATTGAGAATTTGGAGAAAAACCTTGATTTGAAATTTTTTATTATTGTATTTTAAATTTTTTATACTATCATCTTACATCATTTACATTATGTACAACTTAAGAAGAACTATAGTTAATGAATGCTTCTAGAATGCTCCATGAATGTGTATAAAACGAAATGAAAAAAAGGACTAAAGGCTGCGGTTTTTTGAAAAACCGCAACCTTTAGTCCCTTTTTTTGTTTTAAAAATGGTCTATATAGGCTACGGTTTTTAGGACCGCATCCAATAATGTTTTATCATCTACTGCTAATACTAATGCTGCGAGACAAAACTGCAGCCTATATTGGCAAAATAACCGCAGCCTATCTCATTTTTTCCACTAGTGTAAGCTAGTAAATGAAGACATGGTTGAAAGCATAAATAACAAGAAGTAAACTAACAAGGAACAAGAACAAAGCAATGAATGAAACTACTAACTACTCTACAAAGCCTTAAATGAAGTAAAGACAATATTAAAGAACAAGCAAACAATAAATGAAGCAAATACTTAATGACGATGTAAGAAAGCAATAAAAAATACATCTAATAAAAATATTGCAAGCAAGAAAGCAAATAAAGAAGAGATAAAATTACACAAAACAAAGCTTGAATGAAATGAACAAAAGGAATGTAAAGATATATTGCTTGAATGTAAATGAGAAAGCAATAAACTCAAAACTAGGAAGAAGAAAGCAATAGATTTGATGTTCTAAGTTGTGAGTGAATCCCTTAAAGTAGGCATAAGTTATACATTCAGAATAAGGGGTATTTATAGCCTAAAGGAGTTGTGCCCTAAAAGCCTTAAAGATAGCCCTTGGATTTAACTTGCAAAGAATCGAACAACGGTGACTTTAGGTACCATTCGCCTGAATGGCAAGGGCCATTTGCCCAAATGGTGGTCATTCGCCTAAATTAAGTTGCTTCAAGCTTTCCAGCAAGTTTTGAACTCAAATCTTGGTTTTCTTCAACCATTCGCCCGAATGGCTTAGTGCATTCAACCTCGAACGCGAGCTACTTTGCCACGAATGGGTATCCAGATTATTCAAGTGCTCGAAGGGTAAAGCGCGGTAACAAGACAAGCTCACCCTTTGAAAACCCTGTTGAAATTCTGCACTGAATAAGATTTGGCATAAACCTCCTACAAATCAGGCGTGTTCCATTACACAAACCGCTTGATGGATCGAGATTTCGTAGTCGAATGACGGGGCAGTTTAGCTTTAGAACCAATTCATGTAGGCTCATTCCTCTAGGACAAACTGAGTGTTTAAGAACTCAGTTGAATAGATGTTATATTATGTGCTCGATTTAGAGCACATTTATGTCCCCACTTTGATGTTGAGTCTCGATGTTTTACATAGGTTTCATGCGTTTTACACTCGATTCTACCTTGTTCTTATCTCCGTGGTGTTTTGAGGTTATTTCAGGTGTTTTCGGAGCTTTCGAAGCAAAACGGATTGAGTTCGAGGCTTATACTTCAAAGTCGAGGAAGAGGTACGTGTTTCGAAGCACTCACAAGTGTTCCGAGTCATCCCCGAAGTCATCGCGAAGGTTGGGAGTCATTTCGTGCTCGTTTGAAATCACCATGCAAGAAGCCAAAAAGGGCCCATACGGGCGAACCTAATGCCCTTCGGTCGAATGTATGTGCTATAGCCCAAGACCAAACAATGCACTCAATGGAAATGCCGAATACAAGCCCATTTGGGCGAATTGGCTAGCTTCGGGCGAATGCAACAGTGTCATTCGGGCGAATGGTAGATGAAATTTGTTGTTTGCGTTTCAAAGCTACTGGAAACCCCGAATTTGCTTCATATGGGCGAATGAAGGTCCATTTGGGCGAATGTTACCTTCCATTCGGGCGAATGGGACATAAAACGGCAGTTTCGTTTTCTTCGCAACTTAAACCTCTTGGGATTTTTAGGGCTTTTGTTCCCCATCTTATGTAGCCTATATAAAGGCACTTTTCTGTACATAAACCTCATGCCTATTTTGACAGAAACTGTAACACCCGAATTTCCTCCCGTCCTTTACGACCCTCCTTAGTAGTTTCAACCTTGTAAGCCACTTCTTCTTCCATTTGCTTCTTCTTGTTTCAAGTAATAGTTTTATAAAGTTTATGTGTGTGGTGTTAATTTTTGTGTTATTTTCTTTGAATCTCTTTGTGGGTAGGAGTTTAATTGATAAATTGAACATTGTCATGACTTAGGGTTTGGAGTGTGATTTGAGATTATGTGTTGGGTGTGATTGTGTATTAGTATAATTGAATCTTAGTATAAGTAGTAATTAAATATGCTATCTTTAATTTGAAAATGAATTGATTAGGATTTAATTCTAGAATTGAAATTTTAATAGTATGTGCTTATGTTATATGTGGGTGGTGCGATGATTCATTTGATAATATCATAAGTTGTTTTAAGGTTTAGTGTGTTGGTTGTGATTATGATATATTTATTTAGTAATGATTTTTATTATAGATTGACTATAGAAAAAGTTTTGGTTATTAATTGGGAGTAAGAGTTGCTAATTGTTGTGACTTGATGGTTGTGAACTACAAATACTCTTAGTAGGTCGTCATTTGAAGTTATAAATGCATAATCTTAATAATGCCAAGAGCATAATGTCTACTTATCATCGATGGTTGCTAAAGTTGTTATAAGATGTACAAAAGGAAAGTGCTGTAAATTACAATTACACTACACTACAACAATATACTATGTATATAAGCCTTTGTGTTTATGGCAATGATCTTCTTCAAACAACGAACCACGAACAAGATGAACACCGTAGAGAAGATTAGTTGCAACACAATGGTCACCGGAAATCTTGATATAAGATTGAAGGCGTATGGAAACTTTCCTTTTGTGATATATCCCCCACAAAGGTACTTGGGTTATGATGATGGATATTCACAATGAGATACAATCAATCACATTAACCGATGAGTACGCACCGATTAATCTAAACAACAAAGAGTTTATAAGAGAATATGAAATCAGAAAAACAAAAGAGAAGTTAATTACTCTTCTCAATGAATCAAGAGAAATGAGAGAAAGAACAATAGAAATCATAATTTCTATCAAATGTTAAGAGTGATTTGATATGCATGTGCCCACACCTATTTATAGAGTGTGAAGAGTCACATGTCTTCATCCAAACCATGCTTGGTGGTTACCAGGCAAAATAGAGTGTTTTAGTGAAGTAAAACACTCGTCCATAACAACACAAGTCTTCACGAAGCATAGCTTAGCTTCACGAAATAACACACTGTTTCAGAGGTGCTCGAACGAGCACATAAGGTGCTCGAACGAGCATGATGCAAAACAGTTTCCAGAGACTTTCTGACGCGAAATTCTCTAAGTGCTCGAACGAGCACTATAGGTGCTCGAACGAGCAAATGCCAAAACAAACAAACAGAAGCATTCTGACCAACCCAGGACACCATGCTCGAACGAGCATGAAAGTGCTCGAACGAGCACAGTGGTGCTCGAACGAGCATCAAACCGAGCAGCCCTCTTTTTGCTTTGTTTTGTTCCGTTTCGTTCCGTTGTTACGTACTTGCTTAGTTTATGCCTAAAACACGTATCTAAGCCTTGGAATATTGTCCTACATGCTCTAAATATCCAACAATCCTCCCCCATTTAGAGCCTTTAGGACATTTCTTTCCCTTTCTCAAAAACTGATCTCATAATCACATTCCATGCATCAATGTTAATGTCCCTCCGGATTGAATTAACACCTAGTACGACATACTTGACAAATGATCGTGAAATGATGATGTCCCTACGGATTGAATCACATAACACATCTGACCATTTGAAGATGAAGTACACACAGAACAAACGAACGCTTTGTCGTTTCTTGACACATTATAACGGCCGTGTCCATATCTATTCATAAGTTTATCATAGTCGATACGCTAATCTTGACTACTTGAAGCGGCCACACTTCAAACTTATATAGGTAGGTTCTCATTACGTAAAATATATCCCCGTGAATGGATATCACCAAGAGCTCTTCTACTCTTGGCCTTGAGAACTTTCAAGGGACGACTACCTCGCTCCTCACGGTCCAAAGCAACGATGGGTCATAAAACTTTGTTGCTTACAAAATCCATAAAGAATTACACCACATTGAATTCAGACACAATGTTACTTGTGTGTGAATTGGGCTTTCGAGATGAATTTTTTAGCGTAAACCGATTGCAATTGACGCTTGTTCAATTGAATCCCTACTCATGGCTTTCGTAAAGAAATCAGCCAAATTGAACTTAGTGTTCACATAATCAAGAGTGATGACCCCATTAACGATAAGCCCTTGCACTAGGCTGTGCCTAAGAGCAATATGACGGGATTTACCGTTATACACTTGACTATAAGCTTTCGCCAATGCCGTTCTGCAATCTGTATGAATTGCCACCGGTGCTATAGGCATTGGTAATATGGGTATCTCAAACATGAGATCCCTTAACCATTCCGCTTCCTTCCCCGCAGACGCTAGCGCAATAAACTCGGAAGCCATAGTGGAATCAGCGATGCACGTTTGTTTCTTAGAAGACCATGAAATGGCTCCTCCCCCATAAACAAACACCCAACCACTCGTTGAAGAATTGTCTTCTTCATTAGTGATCCAACTTGCATCGGAATAACCTTCTAAAACTGGAGGTTCTCCACTGTAAATGATACCACGATCTAAGGTACCCTTCAAGTATCTTATTACTCTCCTAATCGCATTCCAATGATGCGGACCCGGATTGCTAGTAAATCTACTTAATTTTGCAACCGCAAACGCAATATCCGGTCTAGTACAAGTCATCGCATACATAAGCGATCCAATTATCTTTGAATATGATAATTGCGAAACTGGTTCTTTCTCATGTCTAAATAATTTGACATGTGGATCCATAGGGGTCGAGATAGGAGTTGACTCGAACATATTGAACCTTTTAAGTATTTTCTCAATGTAATGAGATTGACTTAATTTGATTCCATTACCGTCTCTAATGATCTTTATGCCTAAGATCACATCGGCCTCCCCCATATCCTTCATTTGGAAGGATCTTGACAAAAATTCTTTTGTCTCTTGAACCCGTACTAAATCAGTACCAAAAATGAGCATATCATCAACGTAGAGACATATTATGACTCCGTCGCCTTGCTCATCAAATTTGCTATAAACGCATTTATCCGCTTGATTCAATTTGAATCCAAAGGACAATATCGTTTCATCAAATTTTTGATGCCATTGTTTCGGTGCTTGTTTTAGTCCGTACAACGACTTAACTAGTTTACACACCTTGTTTTCATGTTCTTTCAAAACAAACCCTTCGGGTTGTTTCATATACACTTCTTCATCTAGTTCACCATATAAAAACACAGTTTTTACGTCCATTTGGTGAATCACTAGATTGTGTATCGAAGCCAAAGCTATCAACAACCGAATGGTGGTTGTCCTTGCAACAGGTGCATATGTATCGAAATGATCGATACCAGGTTTTTGTCTAAAACCTTGTGCCACTAAACGGGCCTTGAACTTATCAATAGTTCCATCTATTTTCATCTTCTTACGAAAGATCCACTTGCAACCAATCGGTTTGCAAGTCGGTGGTAAATCTACCAAAACCCAAGTATTATTTCCCATGATTGAGTTCATCTCATCATCAATTGCTTCCTTCCAAAACGCACTGTCTTGAGAAGCCATAGCATCGCTATATGTCAATGGGTCTCCTTCCACATTAAATAAATATGGAAAACTTGATTGAATATCGGTTCGAGTACCTTCAACCAAATATACATGAAAATCTGAACCAAAAGATTTTGGTCTTCGTTGTCTTTTACTCCTCCTAGGAATTTCTTCCACATCATCGGGAGTTTCTTGTGCGATGTTTTGTTGATTCTCATCAACATTATCGTTTTCATTTGGGTTTTCATGTTGAATATCTTCGATTTCAACATCGTCGTCATTGGTACTAATCCGTAGATCTCGTTGTCTACTAATCGATGAAAAACGATTCTCATCGAAAATCGCATCCCTTGACTCTATTATCGAATGAATCGCAATATAGTCGTTTTGTTCTATTACATAGAACCTATAAGTTTTGCTTTGATTAGCATAACCTACAAAGATGCATTCAATGCCTCGTTCACCGAGTTTCTTTCTTTTAGGTCCGGGTACTCTAACAATAGCCCGACACCCCCAAACTTTAAGATAACTTAAGTTCGGTTTTCTTTTGTACCATAACTCATAAGGAGATTCCTTATTGGTTCTACTTGGAACCCGGTTGAGGATGTGACACGCGGTCAACATTGCCTCTCCCCAAAACCCGTCACTCAAATTAGAGTATGACAACATGGAATTAACCATTTCTTGAAGAAATCTATTCTTCCTTTTCGCCACACCATTTGATTGTGGTGCATAACCGGCGGTAGTTTCATGTATAATTCCCATTGATTGGAAATATTGAGGATCATAATATTCTCCTCCCTTGTCGGTCCTTAATCTCTTAAGTTTACCATTAATCTGAAGTTCAACTTCATTCTTGTAAACTTTAAAGAAATCAAGTGCCTCATCTTTTGTATGCAAAAGATAAACATAGCAAAACCTAGAATAATCATCAATAAAAGTAACAACATATCTTTTATTGCCTAAAGATGGTGTGCTATGGAAATCACATAAATCACTATGTACAAGATCTAAAATATTAGATTTTCTTTCTACACTTTTGAAAGGTGTCTTAGTGATCTTATTAAGCATGCAATTAGTTTTACAATTTACCGATTTTCGTTCACACATTGGAATCATATCATGCTTAGCCATAAAAGATACTTTACCAAAATTAACATGCGCTAATCTAAGATGCCATAAATAATGTAAATCATCATCATACGAATTAACATTGCAAATAACATTAGAATATTTACATGATAAAGAGAGTTTAAACAAGTTACAACATAAATAGGCACGTCCTACATACATATTACCCTTACTTATAATACATCTATCGGCCTCGAATACAAGCTTATATCCTAATCGGTTTAGGATTGGACCGGAGACGAGATTCCTACTAATGTCGGGAACATAATAAACATCCTTAAGGATCAAAGTATTCCCCGAAGTACACAAAAGCTCCACTTGTCCTTTGCCAAGGACTTTGATAGGCGAGTTGTCTCCCATGTAGAGACTTTCTCCATCCACAACATCGTGTAGCGTTGTGAACCAGTGTTTGCTTTTGCACACATATCTAGCGGCTCCCGAATCGATCCACCACGACATGTCTTCATCCTGCACAACATTCACATTAGAATCCATGGAAGAAACATTCAATTTAGAATTTTCATCCAAAATTACAGGATTACCTTTAGTAGGAGGAGGGTTGTTGCTTGAAGAAGCACCACCCTTCATTTTCTTAAGTTTATTCTTAAGCACAAAGCAATTTTTCTTGCGATGTCCAGGCCTACCACACTCCCAACAAACATTGTCATTGACTTTGTTCTTGCCTTTACCCTTTGGGTGTTGTGGTTTCCTCTTCTTGTCTCCACTTGTAGTGGCCTTAGAATCATCAATCACCATGTTCACAGATGAAAGATTGGGATTGTCTCCCTTGGAACTTTCAAGTTCCCTTAAACTTGACTCAATTTGAAGATGTTGAGCAAGTCCCACAAGAGAAATTTCTTCCTTCTTGTGTTTGAGGGCATGTTTCACATCCCTCCAAGTATTGGGTAGTTTATCTATGATACTTGAAACAATAAATATTTCATCCATAGATATATCATGCATCTTCATGTTATTGTACATGCGTTGCAACTCATGGAATTGATCCATAACAGGACGGTTGTCCAACATTTTATAATTATTAAAATTAGTGATCAAGAACTTCTTAGAACTAGCGTCTTCCGCCATATACTTATCTTCCAAACTATCCCACAATAATTTGGCGGACTCATGAAATTGGTAAATATCAAATAAAGAATCACACATACCGTTTAGAATATGCCCACGACAAATAAAGTCGTCATTCTCCCATTTGTTCCTCTTTCTAGCCTCCTCTAGAGTTTCATCCTCCTTCTCTTCCGGCTTTGGAGTGGAAATGACATAGTAAACGTTGAGGGAAGTTAACAAGATTTGCATCTTCTTTTGCCACCTCCGAAACTCCACACCAAGAAACTTGTCTAACTTCATAAAATTTGAAGTAAGATCTTTCACACTTGCCATATTTTCAGAAATATCACAAAAGATTGTTATAAGATGTACAAAAGGAAAGTGCTGTAAATTACAATTACACTACACTACAACAATATACTATGTATATAAGCCTTTGTGTTTATGGCAATGATCTTCTTCAAACAACGAACCACGAACAAGATGAACACCGTAGAGAAGATTAGTTGCAACACAATGGTCACCGGAAATCTTGATATAAGATTGAAGGCGTATGGAAACTTTCCTTTTGTGATATATCCCCCACAAAGGTACTTGGGTTATGATGATGGATATTCACAACGAGATACAATCAATCACATTAACCGATGAGTACGCACCGATTAATCTAAACAACAAAGAGTTTATAAGAGAATATGAAATCAGAAAAACAAAAGAGAAGTTAATTACTCTTCTCAATGAATCAAGAGAAATGAGAGAAAGAACAATAGAAATCAGAATTTCTATCAAATGTTAAGAGTGATTTGATATGCATGTGCCCACACCTATTTATAGAGTGTGAAGAGTCACATGTCTTCATCCAAACCATGCTTGGTGGTTACCAGGCAAAATAGAGTGTTTTAGTGAAGTAAAACACTCGTCCATAACAACACAAGTCTTCACGAAGCATAGCTTAGCTTCACGAAATAACACACTGTTTCAGAGGTGCTCGAACGAGCACATAAGGTGCTCGAACGAGCATGATGCAAAACAGTTTCCAGAGACTTTCTGACGCGAAATTCTCTAAGTGCTCGAACGAGCACTATAGGTGCTCGAACGAGCAAATGCCAAAACAAACAAACAGAAGCATTCTGACCAACCCGGGACACCATGCTCGAACGAGCATGAAAGTGCTCGAACGAGCACAGTGGTGCTCGAACGAGCATCAAACCGAGCAGCCCTCTTTTTGCTTTGTTTTGTTCCGTTTCGTTCCGTTGTTACGTACTTGCTTAGTTTATGCCTAAAACACGTATCTAAGCCTTGGAATATTGTCCTACATGCTCTAAATATCCAACAAAAGTTACTTGTTGTGTTGTTTTGATTATAATTCTTTCTAGCTTTGAAGAATGTAACAAGTGATGTCATGAGTCGATAACTCTAAGATTGTCTTATCGTTATATAAGTGGTTATATTAAATTATAAGGCTTAGTTGCGATTAGTTATTTTGGGTAACGCGAACCGATATGCCTAAAATTTAGTTGATGAAAAGGAACGATTCACATATACTTATACTCTTGAATTGGTGAAAAGACTATGTTGTACTGATTAGTGATTTTGACTTGTACTGAATAAGTTGTGTGCGTGCTAGAGTTTTCGGAAACTCACGTTGAATGGGTGATAGCGGTTACTTGGAATTTAGCTGGCATAACAAAGTAGCTAAGGGGACTTATTAGTTCTAATCCTAACTATATAGGTGTCCCATTTCATTAAAGGAAGGTAGAACCTTAGTTGGGTGACTCTTGTGATTTTTGGTCGTGCAGTGACGCTTACAGGTACGTACACGCAATAACTATCTTTATATGCAATTGCTTCAAGACTTTATTATCATTGTGATAATATGCACTGTGTCGAACTATAAAGTACTAGTGAATACATTTTATATGAAGAGCTATCGATTATGAAATTCTTGCGCTTAGAATAGTTTAGTGAATGAGAGTGTTAATAGAAGGCAGGGACCACCCCCCTTATTTATTTGAGAATCGGATTATGCCTTACTCGGAGTTAGAATGACTCCTTTATAGGTGAATTTTATATTTATTTGAGTTGCTCAGTGGGGTCGGCGTTCTGCTATCCCAGGGCACTCATTGATAGTCAAAAGTGGGAGTCATTCCCCTTTGATAAAGTACTAAATTATGATTAGTTGGTGTGACTCAACTGGATTATATCCGGTTGATTTAGTAGTCCCCTAGGTGAAGTTCGACAGGACCACCGTAGGGGGGTATGAGCATACTTTGCCAATTGGGCACCGGGTGGCCGATAACGCCCCTTGACCGAGGTGTCACCATGAGGGCCTTGCGAACCCGAATATGGTTGCCTCTCCACTGGATTGGTACCCCCAGTGTTAGTTTCCCGAAGGTAGGACCCGAGAGGGTCAGCTGGAGGGGGTATGAGCTCATACTTTGCCATGGGCGCCAGGTGGCCGATAACGCCCATGGCCTTGTCACTTTGCCATGAAGTGAAGAAAAGGTTTACTGATAGAATGTTACTCGTTGATAGAAAGCTTATTCATTCGTAGAAATCTTACACATTAATTGAACATTTACTCATTGATTATTCAATGATAGAGTAGTTCATGCTAGCGAGAAGTGCTCCTAAGCTAACTTACCTCAAAGGAGTTATCAGTCCCAAAGATGGCCTATAAATACGCCTACTCTAAGATAGACAAGCTCTATAGGGTCACGTGTTAGATAGTTTGTTAACTCCTTGGTTGAGTTGATACTACGCGTGTTCTACAAGAGTTTATGTTTTGAGAAGAGAAATGTGACGACTCACATTTTATCCAAGAAGCAAAGGTGGACGGTAAATGATTACTATTTGTGCTTGTGTCCTATGAAATCATCTCATGTTGTTGTATAACATAATGTATCTATTGATTGGTCTTATTATATTTAATGCTAGTTACTGACGTGTACGTGTTTGTGTTTATGTTTGATGACTTTTTATGATTGTCCTGCTATGACACATTGGCCTTGGTCTGATGTTGAGCAGAAGGAGGATCATGGACAGTCGTAACAGGTATTGTAGCTTCTTTTTGCATTGCATTGCATTGGGGGAGAGTGACAAGGGTGAAGAATAACCTGTGTCATATCGTTATCCTTTGTTTTTGTAATTCTTATTTATTTTTTTGTAAACTTCGGTTGTATATCTATATTTGTATTTCCGCTTCTTAGTTTATAACGTTGTATGGTTTTAAAGTGTTAGTCGCCTTAAAACGCAAGCGCCGACACCGGAACCAAGATCCATGTTTGGCATGTTGATTTGAGAAGCCGACGATGAATCTTTCTGCCGCGATATAGTTTTGATAGGCCATTGATGCCTTTGCTTTATTAGATTTTAAATAACTTTTATTTTCTACAAAAGGCGTACAATTTTAGGATAGATGCTGCCGAAATTTCCACTCACCTCTTAAAAGTTAATCTTTAACGTTTATTTAAGTTCTTTTCTTTTCTTTTCTTTTATGTAACACCCGAATTTTCTCCCGTCCTTTACGATTTTGGTTTCGTATAAGGGGCCAGAAATTCAGGGGTGTTACAGAAACCCTCTCATCTTAGAACATCAATTTTATGCTTCTCTTTACATTCCATTTGCCCTAGATTAGATTATTTTCTTTCTATTTCATTCAAGCTTTGTATCTTTACATTTTTTCTTCAAGTTTATGTAAGTTTATTTCTCTTTATTGCTTTCTTACTTTGTTTATCTTTCATTTATGTAATTTTAATGCTTTCTTCTTTCATGCTTTGATTATTGCTTTGAATGTTGTTCATTTACATTTCAATCTTGTTCTTGTTCTTGTTCTTCTTATTACTTTGTAGTGAATTGATAGATAGATTTCTTGCTTTGTCTTTCATTATTGTTGTTTTTCTTCTTGCCCTAATGCTTTCATTCATGCTTTCTTTCATCTTTGTTGTAATTAGTTTTAATATGCTAGAGTAGTTTTCTTAGAGGTTTTGGTTTGCTGAAACCCTAGATTTGGTAAATGTTGTTAATGTGCTAGATTAGGGTTGAGGTTTGTTGTGGATTGTTTGATTGATATTCGATACGAATCTTGTCCTGCCACTCTTGATGAGACATAGGGCGATTATGGGTCGTTCGCATGGCTATAGGTCACCAACTTCCCCTCGCTATCTAGAGTGTCTCGATCGACCTATGCTCGATCTCCCTTGAATAGCTTTCTATGAGAGCATATGACCGACCTAGGGTGGATCCTCACCATCCCCATTTGTCTCCTATTACTTATCTTAATCTTATTTATTGCTTTCGTAGTGTAGTCTAAACACCCTTCATTCACATCATTTACCTTATCTACACCTTGCACCTAGCCTCTCTTAGTCTTGTCTCTGAGGTTCGAACCGCTGCTTACCGCTACACACGTTGTAGTATTAAAAAGGGTGATTACAAATATAGTTTGCTTAGCCAAGGTTTCTAGTGTTTAACGACGCGTTAGAAACCGTTTATCATTATAATCTCAATTATTGTATCAAACCTTTTATAACAATAAACATCTCCATAAAACCTTTTATATCTTATACCCGCAGCCAATAAGCCAAAGTCAATACGTTTTTTTCCACTAGTGTATGAGCCTTGAATTTATTATATCCACATCTTCGCTCCTAGTTATAATTACAGCTCTTTTTGTAAACAACTCCGACGTTGCACTTGTAGTAGAACATCAATGTTAGCAAAGGATTCTCCACACTACAACCTGAAGGTTGATGGGATGGTAATGACCTCACTTTCCTCAATCTGCAGTTCACCATTACCTAGAGCAAATAAGTAATCGGAGAATGCAGGATCTTCACGTGCCCTAATATTCCGGTTAGTCGTAGGCATGAGAAAAAGGCCATAATGGTGAGCAAACCAAACTATATTCAATGATTTCTTGCTGTGTTCTTTTGGGAACAACAAGAACAGTTTGCCGAAAGTCGCCCCTAGAACAATGATCATACCACTATAAGGAACATCAGGCAAACACAAATCTCTCATAAAGTAAATCAAGCGACTCGATGTTTTCTCAACGGGTCATTGAAGCTTCATCCAAAATAATCAATGCAGCTTATTTGATAAGGGCAGTAAGTTTTGATTTTTTTTTCCGATGTTGCATGACATGTATTGGTCGCAATCATTTGGTATCTTAAATCTAGAATGGGCAGTGCAACGAGATTACGGCATGATAGAAGTTGCGATACAAGTTGTCGTTAGAAGCACGATCTTTCCATGTAAGCGAACCCTTGCGTACAAGTGTAATATCCAGAATATTTTAAAAAATAATAATAATAAATAAATAAATAAATTAGTAAAATAAAAATTTGAGAAAAAAAAATTAAATTTTAAAAAACCTATTTAATCGTTATTTTCAAAATTTCAATAATTCCATCTCCCATTTCTTAATATAACATCCTTATTCCTTCATTTCTTCCAACTCTTCTCATCTAATTATATTAACTACCACATTTTACAACTATAAATTAAACCATTTTATTGTTTAACTCATTCATTACCTTTAATTTTCTTTCTTCTTCTTATTATTTTTCTTTCGTCAACCATTGGTCTTTCTTTACATCTATTATCAATTTATTTTTCTCCTTTACGTATTTTTCAATCATTAGCCATTTTCTATCTACAAATTAAAAATAACAAGTATACTTCAAACGTCAACCTCATAGTCGAAGGTTCATAGGAGCGTACATTTATATTCTAATTAAGAACCATTTCAAAAGGTAATTCTCAATGTCCATCCAATTAGAATTATCTCGTTAGTATTATGTGCTAAGCTGTTAGAGCTGCAGCGGAATTGGGCCTTCTAATAGGTATAAAATAATATGAAATATAACACCTCTCACAAAAAATGCGAATTATAGGAATGAGACAAATTAACCAATATGAAGTGACAAAACATAAATTAAGACAAAACTTCTCTTAATTTATACTCCCTCCGAATCATTTTAGTTGTCCCATTTCATTATTTGGCAAATTCATATCAATTGTCCCATTTCCTTTTTTGTCTATCTTTTTTTTACCTAAATTCCCCCACTTTCACTACTCCCAATACCCAACTACCACCTTTACAATTAATTTAATCAATTAAAATACCCAACTACCACTTTTTTAATGGACTCCACAACACCCTTAATAACCGTGAAAACCCAATGGGACATCTAAAATGATTCGGATGGAGTATTAACTTTTGAATATTATGAATAAAACTGATTAATTAATAATTACAATGCTACAGAAGTATATATAATATCATCTACGCTATAATTTCAATGAACAAGAATAAAATTCTCCTATGAATACTCCTGACAGAACATTACTGAGTTCTCTCCTCTTAATACTCCTTGAAAACCTTATTTTACTCCTAAATTTGCTCTAAGCCTTCCTTTGTTCTTACAATTCTCCACCTCGTTCATAATTTGAAGATGAACAAAAAAATTTGAACGAACAAATTGCAGTACTTATATCCAGTGGCACCATTTTAAAATGAGTGCCTACATACACTCTGAACGGGATCAAACCAACCGTAGTTCAATTATTATACATGTAATGCCTAACATGGGACAACATTTAGTAATTCCAAACAATGTTGGAACTTTCTACCTGACACCACTTTGGTTAACATGTCTACAGGGTTCTTATCTGTGTGCACTTTTATAAGAGAAATATCGCCTTTCTCTACAACATCTCTAACAAAATGATATCTTACTTCTATATGTTTTGTCCGCGCACGATACACTTGATTCTTTGCAAGATGAATAACACATTGGCTATCACAATTCAACTGTACACCTTCTTGTTGAAAACCCAAATCATCTAGAAGACCCCTCAGCCACAAATGAA